>SJYT01024475.1:200134-223314 GCA_006410635.1 Cephalophus harveyi
GAGTTATTTCTCCACTGATCTCCAGTAGCATATTGGGCACCTATTGACCTGGGGAGTTCCTCTTTCAGTATCCTATCATTTTGCCTTTTCAAACTGTTCATAGGGTTCTCAAGGCAAGAATACTGACGTGGTTTGCCATTCTCTTCTCCAGTGGACCACATTCTGTCAGACCTCTCCACCATGCCCACCCGTCTTGGGTGGCCCCACAGGGCATGGCTTAGTTTCATTGAGTTAGACAAGGCTGTGGTCCTAGTGTGATTAGATTGACTAGTTTTCTGTGATTATGGTTTTAGTGTGTCTGCCCTCTTGCAACACCTACCATCTCATTTGGGTTTCTCTTACCTTGGATGTGGGGTATCTCTTCACGGCTGCTCCAGCAAAGCGCAGCCGCTGCTCCTTCTACTTAGGATGACCTATAAAAATAGTAAATCAAAAGCAAAACCACATTCCTGGAGGGATTGTAGAGATTAGTTCCACTATCAAGGACTTGGAAGAAGATGAAGAGGTAGTGATTCTTACCCCATTTCCCTTCATCTTGCCCTTTGGGACTTGCAGAAGACAGATGGGTCTTGGACAATGACAGTAGGTTATCATAAACTTATTCAGTAGTGACTTCTATTGCATTACTGTTCCAGATAGAGTTTAATTCTGGAGTAAATCAACACAGCCCCAGGACTTGCTATTAAGCTGTTGATCTAGAGAATGCTTCTTCCTCACCATGTCTATTAATTAGGATCATCAGACACAGTTTATTTTCAGCTGACAAGGCACCTTCAGTGTCCTACCTCGGGGCTATATCAACTTTCAGGACCTCTGTCATGATCTGGTCTGAAAGGACCTTGATTACCTTTCCACAGGATAATAAGCTGATTTGTTACGTTGGTGATATCATGCTAACTAGATCTGGTGAATAGGAAATAGAAACTACTGTAGCTATTTTGGTGAACTTTCTAGGGGTCCAGTGGTCTGGGACATCTTGAGATGTACATTCCAGGATGAAAGACAAGTTTCAGTCCCTTTCTACCATTAAGAAAGAAGCACAGTGCTTAGTGAGCCTCTTTGGATCTGGGAGGCAAGGTATATCTCATTTGGCCATGAGTTACTAGTTAACTCTAGTAACTAGTATTCTAACTTATTTACTGAGTGACCCAAAAGACTACTAGGTTTCAGTAGGTCCTGGAAAAGTGAAAGCTCTGTAGGAAGACCAGGTTACGGTGCTGTTCCACCATTTGGGCCATGTGACCCAGAAGAGCCAGTGGGTCTTGATGTATCTGTGGACCACAGGGATCTATGTGGAGACTTTGGCAGGCCCCCACAGATGATTCTCTGCTCAGACGAATAGGATGAAAGTTATATCATCCTCTGCTGATATAACGCCTTTTAAGTCTCCTTTTGATATGACTCCTTTTGAGTCTCCTTTAGAGATGACTTCCTAATGGACACAGGTGGTAACTAAACACCTGACTATGGGTCATCAAGTTACTGTGTGAATTGAGCGGCCATCATGAGCTGAATGTTGGTCTACTCATCTAGTGATAAAGTTAGGCATGCACAGCAGCACTTTGTTTTCAGGTGGAAGTGATCTATATATGAAATTAGGTTCAGATAAATCCAGAAGACACAAGTAAGTCTCTTGGGCAAGGAGCTTGGGTGTCTATGGTCCCTAATGCCACTTCCTTGTTCCTCCCTCTCAATCTGCTTTATGGACACTATATTTCTGAAGAAGACCACAGTCATATCCCTTGCCCCATCTGTTCTTCTATAACCTTGACACTCCCCCATGAAGAAGCAGAATCTATGTATTCTGCCCCCTTTTGAACCTGCACCTTGACCAATAGAGTAAGGCAGAGTGATATTATGTGACTTCCAAGGCTCGTGAGGCTCTCACTCTTGGAACCTGCCACCTTACTTTGGGAAAGCTGTGGAATGGCCTACACAGAGAAGAGCAGAGAACCGGCCCGTAGTCCTGGGTATGCTCCAGCCAACAGCCAGCACCAACTTGCCAGCCGTGTGAATGAGCCAAACTGAAAGTTCCTCCTCCAGGCCCCAGTCAAGTTTCCCAACTGACTGTTCCAACATGAGATGAGCCACTGTTACTGAGCCTGGCCCAAAGAGTAAACCATGAGCAAAATTCAGTTATTGTTATTTTAAGCCGTGAAGTGTTGGTGTGGTTAGTTACATAGCAATAGATAACTGCTCTACTCATCCACGGCCCTGAAAGGTCATGGAGAAGAGACATCCTCTCAGCACGCAGACGTCTAAGTAGTGTACCTGGTTGTACATTCTGCCTAGAAAAAGGAATGGTCAGGAGTACAGCCCTGCAATGATTCATGATTTGGACTTGGAGTGGGGGCAACTAGAAAAACGGTTCCAAGGAAATCTGAGGAATAGATATGTGGACAGACCTCTCTGAATGGGCACAGGATATTTAGGTGAATACTTACTACCTAGTAACCTAAGGGAAAAAGAATCTTAGTTATCATATGAGTCTGCTAACGTCAGTCAGCCTCTTTCTCCAGTGACCCCATCCCTGCTGAAAAAGCTCATTAAAAAAAAAAAAAAAAAGCCAAACTGGCAGAAACAGAGGCTGTGCATGGGCTTGGCAACACGGAATTCTATAGCCCAAACTGCCAATAGCAAAGATCAGCAATGAGCTTCTTACAACTTATTCCCCAGAGGAATGAACAAGTCATATGATGTTAGAAATAGTTTACATTGTTTTTATGGGTCAGTCCATATTGGAAGGGATAGCACTTTTTTCTCACTGGATTGGACTCTTCATTTTGTATATAGATTTGCCTTCCTGACCCACAATGCTTCTGCCCCAATCAAACTCGGACTTGCCCCAATCAAATTAGGACTTCCCTGGTGGCTCAGACAGTAAAGCATCTGCCTACCCAGGTTCAATCCCTGGGTCAGGAAGATCTCCTGGAGAAGGAAATGGCAACCCACTCCAGTATTCTTGCCTTGGAAATCCTATGGACAGAGCAGCCGGGTAGGCTACAGTCCATGGGGTTGCAAAGAGTCGGACATGACTGAGTGACTTCACTTGCCTTCCCTGCCCACAGTGCTTCTGCCCCAGACAAACTGGAAAAATGTAACAGACTTTTTCACTGTCATAGCATTCCACAGTGCATTGCTTCAGATCAAGGAACTTACATTATAGCAAATGAAGTGTGACAGTGGACTCATGTACCTAGAACGCACTGGTCCCTCATCTGGTCTTGTGAAGGTGCAGTCACATTCTCAGCAGATGGTAACATCTGGTGGGGCTGGAGTAATGTCCTCCATGATGTGTCCAATCAGTGGTTAATGTGTAGCCAGGATTCACGGAAATCCAGAGTGAAAATAAAAATGATAATCACAAGAAAAGCTTCTCCCTGGACTTCCCTTGTAGTCCAGTGACTAAGACTCTGTGCTCCGAAGGCAGGGGGCCTGGGTTCGATCCCTGATCAGGGAACTAGATCCCACACGCTGCAAGTGTGCATTTGCAAGCTGCAGCTAAAAGATCCTGCATGCCACGATGAAGAGCGAAGGGCCCAAGTGCTGCAACTAAGACCGGTGAGGTCAAATAAATAAATATTTTTAAACATTATAAAAGATTTAAAGGAAAGAAAAGCCACTCCTATTTCTACCCCTCAGGCTTCTCTGGTGGCTCAATGGTAAAGAATCTGACTGCTAATGCAGGAGACGCAGATTCAATCCCTGGGTCAGGAAGATCGCCTGAAGAAGGAAATGGCAACCCACCCTAGTATTCTTGCCTGGGAAATCCCATGGAGAGAGGAACCTGGCGTGCTGCAGTCCATGAGGTTGCAAAAGACTTGGACATGACTTAGTGATGTCATGCACAACAACAAATTTCTACCCCTAGGGATCTCTAATAATAAAGGACAGAAATGGTATGGATCTAACAGGAGCAGAAGATATTAAGAAGAGGTGGCAAGAATACACAGAAGAATTATACAAAAAAAAAAAATCTTCATGATCTGGATAATCACAATGGTATGATCACTCACCTAGAGCCAGAAATCTTGGAGTCCGAAGTCAAGTGGGGTTAGAAAGCATCACTACGAACAAAGCTAGTGGAGGTGATGGAATTCCAATTGAGCTATTTCAAATCCTAAAAAATGGTGCTGTGAAAGTGTTGCATGCAATATGCCAGCAGATTTGGAAAACTCAGCAGTGGCCACAGAACTGGAAAAGGTCAGTTTTCATTCCAATCCCAAAGAAAGACAATGCCAAAGAATGCTCAAACTACTGCACAATTGCACTCATCTCACACGCTAGCAAAGTAATGCTCAAAATTCTCCAAGAGAGGCTTCAACAGTACGTGAACTGAGAATGTCCAGATGTTCAAGCTGGATTCAGAAAAGGCAGAGGAAACAGAGGTCAAATTGCCAACATCCATTGGATCATTGAAAAATCAAGAGAGTTCCAGAAAAACATCTACTTCGGCTTTATTGACTATACCAAAGCCTTTGACTGTGTGGATCACAACAAACTGTGGAAAATTCTGAAAGCGATGGGAATACCAGACCACCTGACCTGCCTCCTGAGAAATCTGTCTGCAGGTCAAGAAGCAACATTTAAAGGCGGACATGGAACAACGGAATGGTTTCAAATTGGGAAAGGAGTACGTCAAGGATGTATATTGTTACCCTGCTTATTTAACTTAACTTATATGTGAAATGCTAGGTTGGATGAAGTACAAGCTGGAATCAAGATTGCAGGGAGAAATATCAGTAACCTCAGATATGCAGATGATACTGCCCTTACGGCAGAAAGTGAAGAACTAAAGAGTCTCTTGATAAGAGTGAAAGAGGAGAGTGGAAAAGCTGGCTTAAAAGTTAACATTCAAAAAACTAAGATCATGGCATCCAGTCCCATTACTTCGTGGCAAATAGATGGGGAAACAATGGAAACAGTGACAGACTTTCTTTTCTTGGGCTCCAAAATCACTGCAGATGGTGACAGCAGCCATTAAATTAAAAGACGCTTGTTCCTTGGAAGACAGGTTATGACCAACCTAGACAGCATATCAAAAAGCAGAGACATTACTTTGCCGACAAAGGTCCATCTAGTCAAAGCTATGGTTTTTCCAGTCGTCATGTATGGATGTGAGAGCTGGACTATAAAGAAAGCTGAGAGCCGAAGAATTGATGCATTTTAACTGTGGTGTTGGAGAAGACTCTTGAGAGTCCCTTGGACTGCAAAGAGATCAAACCAATCAGTCCTAAAGGAAATCAGTTCTGAATATTTATTTGAAGGACTGATGCTGAAGCTGAAGCTCCAACACTTTGGCCACCTGATGCAAAGAACTGACTCATTGGAAAAGTCCTTGATGCGGGGAAAGATTGAAGGCAGGAGGAGAAGGGGACGACAGAGGATGAGATGATTGGATGGCATCACCGACTTGATGGACATGAGTTTGAGCAAGCTCTGGGAGTTAGTGATGGACAGGGAAGCCTGGTGGGCTACAGTCCACGGGGTCTCAAAGAGTCGGACACGACTGAGCGACTGAGCTGAACTGAACTGAGTGATCCCTGGGAAATTTTTTGCTTCTCATTCCCTTAACTTTGGGTTTTGCTGGTCTAGAGGCCTCAGTTCTAAAGAAGGAATGCTTCCCCCAGGGTTTATAGCAATGAGTCCATTAAACTGGAAACTGAGACTGCTGCCTGGCCACTGAGGGCTCTTCAGGCAAAACAGGATTTTCTGTACTGGATAGGGTGATTGATCTGGACTATCAAAGTGAAATTGGGTTGCTAGTACACAATAAAGCAAGGAGGACTATGTCTGGAATGCAGTTATTCCCCTGGGAAGCATCTTAGTTCTCTCCTGTCCTGTGAAAACTGCCAAAACTCAGGCACTCAGTACCTACATTACAGGATATCAAAGGCAGAGCATGACTTAGCTGGTGACCCAAAATATGGGCCTTGGTATCTCTTTTTTGATGGAGGGTTACCGTGCTTTTATTGTATAAGGGGTAACTGCGATATGTTAGCCAGAGTATGATTTTACTGTTGTCTTTACTTGGATGGTAAATATGGTTAATAGACATGGGTGAACTGCAGTAGTTTTTAATATGATTCAGTTTATCTTTTACTATTTCAAGCACACACATTAAAAATTTTATTTAATGTTTCTGAAATTTAAATTTAACTGGATGTCCTGGAAATTCCCTGGCAGTCCACTGGTTAGAACTCTGAACTCTGTGTTCCCATTACAGGGGGCCTGGGTTCAGTCCCTGGTCAGGGAACAAAGATCCCATAAACCACAAGGGGTGGCCTAAAAAAAAAAACCAAGAAACCAAAACCAAAGCAAAAAAAAAAATGTATTTCCTGTATTTTTATTTGCAAAATCTAGCAGTTTTAATTGAGGAATAACAAATAGTGATGTCAATTAGATTAGATATGTAAGTAACGGGTCGTTCATCCTGCCTAGAGAAAGACATGACCTGGGATACAGACCTATAGCGATTCATGGATAGCTAATTGTTTGTTAAGTTAAGATATCTGATACAGAGCTGTCGTTAACTTTATAATTTAGCACTTAGATAACATGATATCAATACATGGTCATACCAGAAGAAGAATAAACATCACTTAGAGATGGATGCAGTGAGATTTGGCTTTTCTTTTTAGGATAAGCTGAGTTTTGTTTGTATGGGTGTAAGTCCATTGGGAGAATATATTGGTTTTCATTATTATTTTTGTTTCCAGGACTTATTGACAGAAGACTATATATGGATGCTGTATTACCAAAGGGGTGGACTGTAGCAGGTATTAGAGTTTGGCCCATTCAGCTCCATTCCAGTCACTTTGTATTATGTCTTGCTGCCGGGTAAAAGCTGGAAAGCAAAACACTACATTTCCCAGACTCCCTGACAACTGGAATGTTTCAGATGACCAATCTTCTATCTAGCAGTGTGTCCATATGAAATTTGAACTGTAGAAATATTATGAGGCACCAGTCATAATTCTGCTTTCTGCTAGCAAGCAAGGTCATAGAGGCATTGGAGTTTCCATGGTATTTGTAGTATAAGACCAAGATCCAGTCCCAGTTTCCTGGGAGTTAAGAGGCATCCATTTTGACAGTGTAAGTTATGAAAAGGCACTGTGAGCTTAGAGCGTGTAATTATGGTGGCAGCTTTCTTATTCCCAGCTTTCCCACTGTGCCAGAAGCTGCTCCCTTTGTGAGCCAGCTCTGAAGTGTGTTCAGAATTCATTCCTGGGTGCTCAAACAGCTCTTTCAAATATTCTAGTGATTTCATAATCAGTTCAGTTCAGTTCAGTTCAGTCGCTCAGTTGTGTTCAACCCTTTGTGACCCCATGAACTGCAGCCCGCCAAGCCTCCCTGTCCATCACCAACTCCCGGAGTTCACTCAAACTCAAGTCCATGGAGTCGGTGATGCCATCCAGCCATCTCATCCTCTGTCGTCCCCTTCTCCTCCTGCCCCTAATCCCTCCCAGCATCAGTCTTTTCTAATGAGTCATAATAACTGGTAATAAACCTGCTGCTTCCAGCTAGAGTAGATTCTGTTATCTGCAACGGAAGCTTGACCCATACAATTGGTAATACCCAGAGTCAGTGAAGTTTCAAAGAAACAGACCCTTTCACATCCTCCTGATGTAATATAAATAGATTAATGATTTATGATTGTTTTTGTATCTTTAAAATTCTTATCCTTTGATTCTATAATTTACTTCTAGAGATGTTTCCTAAAGAAATAATCAGGGATGCACTCAGGGGGTTATAGTAAACATAAACAATGACAATATTTGGCAGTTGTTAAAAACCATGTTTCAAACCATAGTGAATGATATGGAAAGTATTCATGATGTCATGTTAATTGAAAAAGTCAGTTTATATGCATGCATATTTCTATATCATGGATGAAAAGACATGGTACCTTGAATTTGTTGAAGATACTTCAGCCAAAAAAAAGTAGTTGGAGGAGATAGATGAAACACAATTGGCAAAAATGTTGGTAATTACTGAAGCCGGATGTTCAGTTCAGTTCAGTCACTCAGTCGTGTCCGACTCTTTGCGACCCCATGAATCGCAGCACGCCAGGCCTCCATGCCCATCACCAACTCCTGGAGTTCACCCAGACTCACATCCATCGAGTCAGTGATGCCATCCAGCCATCTCATCCTGTCATCCCCTTCTTCTCCTGCTCCCAATCCCTCCCAGCATCAGAGGGTACATGGAGATTCATTATAGTTTTCTCTCTACTTCTTATGTATATTTGAGAATTTCTGTAAAATGAAGATTTTAATCTTTAAAGAGAAAACCAAACAAAATTATGTGTATAGCATGTTCTTAGTTTTATAATATTAATATACATATACATAGACTAGAGACTAAGAAATACATCAGTATGAAAAGATTGGTGATTTCTAGGCATTAGTGGGGAGGCAGGGATCACTAGGCTGACCACAGAGGATTTTTAGGGTAGTGAAACCATTCTGTCTGTGATAGACTAATGGCAGACACTTGGCAGTATACATTTGTCCAGACTTATACAAGGTACAACACCGAGAGTGAACCATAATGTAAAATTGTGGATGTACCAGTGTAGGGTCATTGATTATAGAAATACCCAACTCTGGATGTGATGATGGGGGAGGCTGTGTTGTGGGACCGGGTATATGGGGGCAGGGTATACACAGAAAGTCTCTACATTTCTCAATTTTGCTGTGAACCTAAAACTTCTGAAAAAAATAAATTCTATTTTACTTATTTGGCTGTGCTGTGGAGCATATGGAATCTTAGTTCCCTGCCCAGGGATCAAACCTGTGCTCCCCGTGGTGAAATGCATAGTCTTAACCACTAGACTGCCAGAGATATCCCAATAAACCTTATTTTAAAAATACATCTAAATGTTAATAGAAGATACTTCTGGACTGCGGTATTAGCCTGATGTTAATCTTTTGAATTGTATGAAAGTGAAAGTCGCTCCGTTATGTCCGACTCTTTGCAACCCCATGGCAGGACTGTAGCCTACCAGGCTCCTCTGTCCATGGGACTCTCCAGGCCAGTATACTGGAGTGGGTAGCCATTCCCTTCTCCAGGGGATCTTCCCAACCCAGAGATCAAACCTAGGTCTTCGGCATTGTTGGTGGATTTTCTACTGTCTGAGCCACCAGGGAAGTCTTATGTGTTATTAAATTGTGTGTTATGAGTCTATTTTTTAAAATAAAAAGGTGTCAATTTAAATCCAACTAACTAACTTGGTTGCTTCTTGGAAGGAAAGCTACAACAAAACTGGAGTGTGTATTGAAAAGCAAAGACGTCACTTTGCTGACAAAGGTCCATATAGTCAAAGCTCTGGTCTTTCCAGTAGTCATGTATGGATGTGAGAGTTGAACAATAAACAGAACACTGAAGAACTAATGCTTTCAAATTGTGGTGCTGGAGGAGACTCTCAAGAGTCCCTTGGACAGCAAGGAGATCAAACCCATCAATCCTAAAGGAAATCAATCCTGAAAACTCATTGGAAGGACAGATGATGAAGCTGAAGCTCCAATATTTTGGCCACCTGATGAGAAGAGCTGACTCACTGGAAAAGATGCCGATGCTGGAAAAGATTGACGGCAGATGGAGAAGGGAGTGACAGAGGATGAAATGTTTGGATGGCATCACTGATTCAGTGGATATAAACTTGGGCAAACTCCGGGAGATGGTAGGGGACAGGGAGGCCTGGTGTGCTGCAGTCCATGGTGTTGCAAAGAGTTGGACACAACTTAGCAACTGAGCAATAATAACAACTAAGATAATTTAGAAAATTGATAAAGATCAGTGGTCAAAGGAGCCACACCAGTTGTCCAGAAAAAAAAAAAAAAGTTATTCTCAGCAAGTGATTCCACACATCATGGTGCAGATGAGTTATCCAAGGACAAGAAACACATGAAATCAATTGTTAACAGATTGGCAGATTTAGCAGCAATCCAGTTCCACTCTGAGGAGAAGGCAATGGCACCCCACTCCAGTACTCTTGCCTGGAAAATCCCATGGACGGAGGAGCCTGGTAGGCTGTAGTCTATGGGGTCGCTGAGAGTTGGACACGACTCAGTGACTTCCTTTCACTTTTCACTTTCATGCATTGGAGAAGGAAACGGCAACCCACTTCAGTGTTTTTGCCTGGAGAATCCCAAGGACAGGGGAACCTGGTGGGCTGCCATCTATGGGGTCGCACAGAGTCGGACACGACTTAAGCGACTTAGCAGCAGCAGCAGTTCCACTCTGAGAAACTAGAACCTTATTCAGAGAATAAGGAAGGAATGTGATTATAACCTAGAGACCTAAAGTCAGATCCTTTGTTCCCTGCCCTGCCTGATGGGGGTTGTGGGAATCAAAAAGTGTCTTATCATGCCTACGTAGGGATGACCAGGACATATAAACTGCTGTCAGCCTCTCTCCATATAGGGAGGGAGACCAGGAAATAACATGTTGATCCTATTCCTGTTTTCATAGATGCTTTTCTCTAAATTAATATGTTGAAATTTTGCTTCCTTATTCAATTAATTCAGCAGATATTTATGAAGGGCTTACTATGTGCTACGTGCTGGGTGAGAAGGAGAGAAAAATAACAGGCAACTCCTACGTTTGAGGGCTGAGTGACTTGTGGTCCACAGACAGAGATGAGAAGATCTGGGAGTAACTCACGTTTTGACTGGGAATGCTGCAACAAGAGTTCTGTTTGGAGGTGCAAAATGTGCAATGCCTGTTCGATATTGTCCAGAGGCAACCAGATAAAGGCACCTTGGAGCTTGGGGGAGAAGACGGGGATGCAAAGAGAATTCCTAGGGGTTCAGAAATTCCTAGGGCACGTTAGCCCCTCACGTTTGCTTGGATTTGGGTTCACCATCAATAGACACTTTTTCAAACCCAAAGACTGAGGCTATGACTCGGACCTGCAGTGGCCCTTCTCTGAGGGGGGCTCCTCTCCCCACTGCTCTCAGTGAGTTAGAAGAGTGATGAGCTGGCAGTGACAGCAGAGGGTGCTGTGAAATTAAGCTGCTCCTGAAGCCCGGAAATGCTTGTGATCCACCGGATCAATTTCAGCTTATGCCATATTAAAATAATTGAGAAAGGGCCTCTACCATTTCTTGGCTTGTAAACTAAAATAAATCAGAATATGTAATTGTTAACTTTGAAATAGCACCAGGTCTGTCCTGAAATGCAAATACAGTTAACAAGTATTAAAGAACAAATTGATTTATATGATATAGTTTATCTTAGATTTCTTTAAATTCACCATGATTAGGAAAGAGCTGGTATTTCAGGAAGGATCCATTTTATGCCTAACTGCACACAGGCTAAAATTCTGACCAAGTATACTGATGAGAGCTGAGAAGAAAATATGGGCACTAATTGCAGTAAACACGTTCATTGACAAGTAATATTAGCAGCCTTTCCGTCCCAACCTAGAGGTTAGGTTGTTCTGATGATACAAGTTACCTGCAGGGCTTCAGTGACATTAAGCCAAAGGAAAACAAAGGACAAAATAGCAAATACATGTGCAATTCAAAATTTAAAAATAAACTTATTTCTTCATTCATTGCAGCTTTTGGTAGAATTAAATGAGATAGCCTGCTAATATTTGTGAAACACTTAACACAGAGCCTGGCACACAGCAGGCACTCAGTAAATCCTAGTTCCTTCTTCCTTTGCTCCCTTTATTGATTTTCTTCTCGATTTACTTCTTATAAAAATATTGTTTCCCACATAGATTACTAACATTAAATATTCTCTTTATTGATCTGGTATGTTAGGGATGCAAAAGATAAGACGCAGTGGCTCATGGCAGGCAGAAAGTAAACTTACAATTGAGAAATCATTCTGCGGGTTTGTTGTTGTTACTGTGTGTTTTTTGTAATGTGCTATTTACCAAGACCCTTTTAAGCGGGCAATGTTCTGCTTTCAGAGCCAGTTTGCTCAGGCATAGATCAACTCAGAGACTGACTGTCGCCTTGTTATTGAATTAGAGCTATATTTTTGACAAGTATGGCAGCCACATCATCACTTTAATCACCCGATAATCCACTGTGTCTCTTTATGCTAATAAATAAAACATCTTTCGTTAAATATTTCCTAGTAAGCAATAGCAGACCTGTAATCTCCACTCCTATATGTTACAAAGTAAAATGATAAAACAGTAATCAAATCAAATCCTGTCTAGGAGTTTTATAGACAACTAATAGCTGCGATTGCAAAGTGCACATCAGATAGCATTGCGGTGTGCTTTTCTCTTTAATATAATGGACTATGCATATTTCACTAACTGTCTCATGATATCAAATGAATTTAACAAGATGATTATGTAGGTCAAATTACTTAGTAAGCTCTTTTAAGAATGGCTTTTAGACCTATTATGACTTTTAATGGTGCAATTTGTTAGATGATTGGAATTTCTAGAATCCTGCCTGCAAGTGCCTGTCACAGACACTTGCTCGGCCCTGGTGATGTATTTTTAAAACCTACTTCTCGCTTGTGGCGATTGAAACAAAAATGACCACCAAAGAGCAACTTCCTACCAGCTCAATTCCTCAATTTCAATTATTTAAACTACTTCCTTACTGCCAACTTGTAATTTGAATATTCTACTTTCAAATAGCCTTCTGACCAAATTTCTTTCAACTTCATATGAAGATGTCCTGAGAGTTCTTTTCCCCTTCAAATATTAAACGTGACTCTGCTTAATTTATGTCAGGAACTATAGACCAATACTGCCAATGTTTAAACTTTTTAAAATGGTGGGTTAGTTCTTTAATTGTACATCTGTGATGATAAACTGAAAGGGAAAACTAATGAAATATGATGGAAATATTTAGTCTTTGCACTGGGAGTATTGTCTTTGCAGGTATTTCGATTTTACTCAGTTTAAGAAAGCTTGCTATTCAAGTTTTAGAAAATGGCTGACCAGAAATCACATAGTATTCTATTTCCTCTCTTTAAAAATTATTTTATAAAGTGATTTGAAAATGCCTTCATGTAATAATTAGTCTTAGAAGTCACTATCCTTTCAAAACTAGTTTTCCATGTCTGATTCCTTCACACTTTACGTTGAAATTCCCCTATAACTTCAAGTAGCCTTAAGACCTTGGTGCTTTCTCGTACTTCTGCCCAATATCGGAAGGTTCCACATTCCGAAGTTTGATATTCTTCTTGCGGTACAGCAGAGAGTATTCTGGGGTGGAAGAAGTTTCAGATGCAGTTGGAAGATGGTGATTCTGTTCTTTCTCCACCCCTGGACTCGCAAGATGACCCTATGAGAGTCCCTCAGCCCCTCAGAGCCTCCGGTTGCAGCTTGGAAATGAGACTAACAACCCTTGATTCCTGCACCTTGGGGTCATTACAAGGCTTAGTGAGCTCAGGGCACACATTCTCATTTTCTTTTTCATGTTGTCAGTGAGTCCTAGGTAGGGGGCAGAGTAAAAGCGGAATATGGAAGTCTGCTTGTATGTCTGGGTGAAAGTCACTATAGAACAGTGTTATTTAATTTTTCTACTTCTTTCAGTTCAATGGATGCAACATTCACAATCCTCTCTAAGCCCATCAACCACAAAAACTTAATTAGATATTATATCTCCTTGGTTTAAAATAGTATTTAATTTTACATAATGTGTTCAGCCAAAATATTAGGATTCCCTAAACAGAAATGTTCCCTCTATTTTTTCCCCTTGGGCTTTCATTTCAATTTTTTTGTATCTTTAAAAAAAACCAAACTATTCTCCTTAAAGTATGATTTCGGCAGTTTCCCTCTGTGAAACATCACGAACTCCCCCGCTGCCACTGCTTAATTGAAGATGTAATCCCCACTTAGTGGCTGTGCAGCCTCGTAGATACCAAGTGTGGCAACGGGTAAATATTAACATTCCGGTTAAGTGTGCGCTGCCTCTTATTCCTTTCCCCCACAAATTGTCTTCCTGCTCCTCTGAGTGTCATCTAAAGTGAGATGATATTAACTGAGACTTACATGGTGCTTGGAGCCCTGGAGTTGAAATTAATGGGCAAATATCCTTCTTGCTTTACAGAGGAAATGAACATTCGATCTTCGGGCCATAGGCAGGTGTTGCAGAGAGGCTCAGAAAAGCGGGGGCACCGCCAATGAAGAATGCCACATTTCAGGCCAAATTCAAGTCCTTTCCTTGCTTAATGGACACAAAATACAAGTAGAGGAAACTTTTAAATGAATAAACAATCCTCAGAACACAACAGCCTGGGGCCGCGTCAATCCGGTGCGTATTGGCCTCTTACTGATCTCTCCGAAACACTTTAGCTCTCTGTTTTACTCCCTGGGAATCCTTGTGTTTGCTCAGCTTGCTTTTCGGGTCCAGGACATCCGAGTTCCACCTTTGGGGTGAACACCGGAGGCTGACGTAACAAGACACCCCAGGCTCCATGGGGGGACCTCGCCTCCCACCCAAACAACTCAGAGAGGCAAATTCAGGTGGAAACTTTTAACCAGGCAAGAGCAGCTGGTTTTCCTTCCTTGTGGTAGGCACGGATGGCTCCCTGAAGAAACCTGTTTCCCGAATGACAGCAGAGGGCACCAGAGTCTACCACAAGGCCGAGTCAGGCTGTCTCACCATCCTCACATCTGAAGGTCAGAAATCTAGTTAAAAAAATTTTTTTTTTAATTTTTAAGAAATTTCTGTTCCCAAACATTTTGTCTGTGAAAACTGGTGCTATGAGGGAGCCTGGCTGGGGGACAGGCCCTGCATTCTAATCAGTGTGAAGGGAGCTTGGGTTTCCTGACACATTCGTGTACATGGGTACACATGTATCATTTTTTAATCAAAACTAGAAGGAAAAATTATTACATAACAGCAACCTCAATTCTACTGAGGGCCCTATCCCCCGATCCTAAGGGGCTTTGTAAACATCTGCTCAGCATCAGTTTCCCACCAAGAAATAATTCTTACGCTCATTCGAAAGACAGGTAAACTAACGGTCGGGCTGCCAAGACAACTTACTCCAGATGACAAAAGCAGTCTTCATCAGTGAAATAATAAAGGGAGCACACTGAGAAAAGGCTTTCAGAATCAGACAAGCGTTCATTTGTTATTCCGAACAGCATTTAAGGGTGACGAAGGCCAAAAGCCGTGGTTAAAAGGCCGCTTCTTTCCTGAAGCACCTGGAAGCTTCCAGGCCATTAACTGTGCTCAGTGAGGGCTGCCAAGACAACTTACTCCAGATGACAAAAGCAGTCTTCATCAGTGAAATAATAAAGCACGGGAGCACACTGAGAAAAGGCTTTCAGAATCAGACAAGCGTTCATTTGTTATTCCGAACAGCATTTAAGGGTGATGAAGGCCAAAAGCCGTGGTTAAAAGGCCGCTTCTTTCCTGAAGCACCTGGAAGCTTCCAGGCCATTAACTGTGCTCAGTGGCAGCTCCAGTTCATTCCGAAAGCATTTGTTATGGGGGAAGACATGGGAGGCGAGTCAGATCCTTTCCTGGTCCATCAAAATGTGGGAGATGGATCTAGTCGTGTCCCAAGCATGAAATCTCTATCCTTATCAGAAGGGTCATCCCAGGGCTGCTGGCCGCCTGTCCTGGGGCTCCTCTTATGGAAGGGTCTTGAAAGAACTGACTTTTGGATAAGGTTCTTTACTGCTTTCTTCATTTGCTCCTCCTTTGCATTCCACTGAGGGGCTCGGAGTATGGACATTTTGCTAACTCAGGTTTCAAAGTGAAAGTGAAGTCACTCAGTTGTGTCTGATTCTTTGCAGCCGCCTGGACTGTAGCCCACCAGGCTTCTCTGTCCGTGGGATTCTCCAGGCAAGAATACCAGAGTGGGTTGCCATTTCCTTCTCCAGGGGATCTTCCCAACCCAAGGATCGAATCTGGGTCTCCTGCGTTGCAGGCAGACACTTTACCCTCTGAGCCACCAGGGAAGCCCAGCTCAGGTTTATAAGATGTATAACTGTTTCTTTATAAGGCAACTCCGTTTCTTTTGTAAGCAACATTTTGCCATAAGGCAGAAAGTCCATCTCAGTCAAGTCAAGGTTTCTGTGGGTGGTCTCAGTTTGGGGATGCTATAGAGCATCAAGGCAAGGAGGACACTTGTCCTCAGCCACTGTCCATGCTCGCTGGCACCTGCATGATGGCCCTCACCTAGCTGTGGTCCTGGGTCCATGAAGGATGCCACCACAGCATGATTCTCAGCCCCAGGCCCCTCGAGATGTCTCTCTGAGCTCTGCCAGACGCGCCCCCTCCCGCGGTGTACGGGAGTCATCTGACACGACTCCTGTGCCCTCTGGGGGCAGCACGCTCTGGGAGGTGGTCTCCGGCCCATCTATCTACTACACGGCTGCTGCCGCCACAGGGCTTGTAGTTTCTCTACCCTTTGAACGGGCAGCAGGGCACAAGTTTCCCTGGGAGTTTTCTCCAGCAATCTGGCTTTTCCGTGGTCCCCTTACTGTTAGTTTCCTGTGGCTCCCTTCTTCTCCAGCCTGAGAACCTCAGCCAGCTTTGCTCTGTGTGACTGGTCATTGCCTCTCCCAAATTACTACTCAGGCCCATTGTCCCTCAGAGTCTGGGCTCTGAAACTTGAAAAAGTCTTTTCATCCTTCTACTGTGACATCCCTCCTCCGAGGCGAGGATGCCACCTGGTCTTGTTGACTGAATGAAGGAGAGAGTAGGGGGAAGACAGGGTACAAAGAAATACAGGGAGGAAAAAAAACCTCAGTTGAAAATTCAAATTATTCAATATTATCTTAGCTCACGTGCAATAAAATCATTAAAATATAAATAGAGAATAAAGGACAAAGAAAATGTAACAGATGTAGAAAATCAAGTCCAGAGGAAAGAAAGAATTTAGCCTGCAGCTCACATGGATAATATACCGTTGAGCTTAGAATTTGTCTCTGAGCTTCCTGGCAGCAAAAGGGGAAAAAAAGAAGACATAGTCACTTTATATATTCTTATTTTCAAAACAGAAACAATATGCTAATTCATCAAGAAAATAAAGAGGTTTTCTGGGACTTCCCTGGTAGTCCAGTGGTTAAGAATCCACCTTCCAACACAGGGGACGTGGGTTCGATCTCTGATGGAGGCATTATTAATAAGATCCAATTGCCAAGGGGCAGCCAAGGCCACACGCTGCCAAACGCTGACCTGCTTGGTCTGGAGCCTGCGCTCTGCAGCCGGAGGAGCCTGAATGCCTCAGTAAAGAGGCTCCACGCTCTGCAAGGAAAACCCAGCGTGGCCAAGGATTTTTAAAAATACTTAAGATAATTTTTTTAAAATTTTTTTAAGAAAAGAGGTTTTCTTTTGCTTCGAATTTTAAAAGAATTGTTACTTGGGACTTTGCAATGGTAGCCCGAGGAAAAAGATGAGGAAGTTGACATCTGGGCAATCCAGAGACCAGCTGCAGACTTCTCTGTAGTCCTGGTTGCTCCAGACCTGAAGTTGAAATCAGAGCAGAAGGGCTGCGTGACTGGGTTGGCACTGTGTCAGCTAGCTTGTTCTTCTTCCCTTCCTCCCTCCCTCCCCTCTTTTGTTTGTTTCTTTCTCTTTCTTCTTTTTTCTTCTCTCTACTTATTCCCTTTTAAAGAAATATTTTAAAGTATTAAATGTTTGGAATTGATTTTAAATATATATATATACAGGAGAAGAAAAAAAAGTCAAACACCAAAAGAGTACAGCGGTGAGAAACTGCCGCCCCCCATCCTCATCTCAGTTCAGCTCAGTTGCTCAGTCGTGTCTGACTCTTCGCAACCCCATGGACTGCAGCATGCCCGGCCTCCCTGTCCATCACCAACCATCATCCTTGTCTCCCAACCTCCACCTCCCCTCCCTAACTCCAACTCTCCTCCCAGCCTCCAACTCCCCTCCCTACAGCAATCTTGAAGTCTGTTCTTCTGTCCCCCCTTCCAGAGTTGATCTGTGCATAAGTTAAGAGTATTTAGCCCATCTCATTTATTAAAAATTTTATAGAAATGTACCTTGTTTTTCACTTTGCAATCCCTCTAAAGATTGTTACCCATCAGTCTATTTTTAGTATTCCATGACATAGTTATTCTCTGCATTATTGAAGGTCCCCTATTGATATTCACTTAGGTTATTTAAAATTGGTTGTTTTTTTTAAGTGGTACTGAAGTGAATTACCTTGATGGCAACAGCAGATCATTAAGCCAAGTGCAGGACTCTTTCAAACGTGGGACCCTGTGCCCCACAAGTCACACACCCACAAACCTGGTCCTACATATGGATAGAACAGAGCAATGGAATATAGGTGATCATTGAAAAGTGACAAGCCTGAGACATCCATCAGGACAGGAAAGCTTACATGAAAAATAAAATATCCAACTGTTCCTGCATGTAGCCTGCAGCTTCAGACATGGATATGCTTGAGTTTACAGAGACCAGAGATATGTTGTTTTGGCATCTTAGGAAACAGAGCCGAGGCACCAAGAATTACTAGTTAAACCATATATATGAACTTGCTCTGGTTATAGATGGCGATTTCATAGAGTTCTGTGTAGCTAAGCCCACCTTGTTCTTTTCAGGTTTCTCCAAACAGCAGACACTGAGACAAGGATTTGGGGAGAAGTGGTTATTTGGCAGTGATCCGAGGAGGCAATGGCTTGGGGGTAGGTGAGGGAGACAGGAAGAGAAAGCAGCCAATAAAAGGTGTGTTTCCAAGCTAGCTCCCACTATGGGCAGCTGGAGTTCATTGTCTAGATGTGAGAACACACCTCCCCACCTAGGACCCGGAGTGGAGTACTGATCTGCCGGTTCCCTGACCATCATGAGTTGAGGGCAATGAGCAATTCCTCTCTGCCTGGAGGGCAGGGGAAAGCCCACGCGCTGGGAGGCACAGGTGTGGACCCCAGAGGAGAAGCCTGCAGTAGCGCCGATCCCCACGCCACGTCCAGTCTCCTGTGCCCACAACCACAGCCACCTGGAAGGGTGGGCCACCGTGGGTACAGACAATCTCACACGGGCAACAGCTTCCACGTCAGCACTAACCCAAGGAACAGAAGCTATCACGCATTGTTAAGCAACTCCGCTTCAATACAAAAGAAAAAGTTCAATTACAAAAATGAAGAAGCACAGGGTCATGAGGCATCAGAGTAAGCATCCTCGACCTCTCTGGCTGCAACTACTGAGCCCACGTGCCCTAGAGGCCGTGCTCCAAAGCCAGAGAAGCGCGCTGGCCGCAACTAGAGAAAGCCCCTACAGCAGTGAAGACCCAGCACAGCCAAAGAGAGATGAATAAGAAAAGAATGGAAAAAGGGAAGAAACTCGAAGAATAAGCATCCTTTGGGTTGACTGCTCCCGAAGCTAAGTTTATGGTAAACACAGCTGGCCCTGCTTTATGAAAGGAACACTGAGAATGTGCCTGCTGCTGGCTGAGGCAGTGGAAACCCGTGCTGGATGTGACTGTACACGGGACCAAGGAAGGCAGGCGCAGCTTGGGGACTGGGGGCTCTGGGCTTCTTCACCAGATTTCTTGCGGGGTATTTTGGAAGTAGGCCAACACACAACTTGGTAGGTGCAGACAGGAAGGTTTCCCCCTTTCTAACTGTTAAGTTAAAACAAGATGTCTTAGTCCCTCACTCACTCAGAGCCCCTGTTTCTCAGAGTGTTAGGCAACTGACCTCCCAGTGAGTATTCTGCCCGTAATAGTGGACTCTCCACAGTGCCTGCAGGCTCACCCCAGGGTAGTGTATCAGCCCTCCACAAGCCCCCACAACTCCCCACTTCTGGCAGAAAGCAAGAAATTCTTTGACTTTTTTCCTCAAAGGAAGTATTGGATGCTGGAATTATTTTTTAATTGGAAAAAAACTTTCTAAGAACCTTTGAGCATTGAGCCGTGTTCTAAATAAATCAAATGGAGACACATCTTTAAGGTGTCAGCAAGGCTGCTTAAAAATATTTTTTTTTAAAGTTTGGATCAGCATTATCCTTGTTTGTTCTTGGGAGCTGAGAACTTGCTCCCTTTCAAGAACGGGCGCCCTTTTCCGGAGTTATCCACTGGCTCCCTCCCCAGTGGCGACCTACTCCTGGGGTCCTGTGGCCTCTCTGGAGTCAGCTGGCAGTATCCAAGCCAAGCCGGCACGGAGCAGGCCAGAGGCGGGCAGACAAGGGAACAGCGGGGGCAGGCGGGCACACACATCTGTGGTCCTGGGTGTTCCTGCCAGGACCCACACTCTGCCACCTCTTTTTTTTCTTTCCTTGACAAGAGTCTGCTTGGAAATGAATGCACCCGCATGGGTCTGTGGCTCTCTTCTCCTTGTTTAAAGGCGTCCTCATTCGGGGGGCTCAGGGATGAACCCCCAGGGCCCCCGCCCACATCAGCTCTTGTGCCCAGGGGTGGGGTCCTCTCGAGAGGACACTTGTGGATGGCCCACTCCACCCCCAGCTAATAGTCAGCCCCGCCATGACTGAGCAGCTAGGATGTGGTGCACCTGTAAACGAGTGAGCCAGGTGCCATTATGTCCGAACTGCAGGAAAGGGGTCTGTCTCGGAAAGGTTGATAGCTGACCCGAGGTCTCAGGGCTGCCAGCAGGCACAGGGGGACTTGAGCATGCCAGGTCTCATTCTCCCCGCTGCCCCCCGCCGGGGGTGGCACAGCACCCTCCTCAGCCCTCCAGGCCCGCTGCCCCTCCCTTTCCCCTGCCTTTGGAGGAGTTCCCGAGAGCCCAGGCCCAGCCTCTCCTCACCCTTCTGGGAGCCCCCCTTTGATACCTTGAGTCTTTAGTCCTGCTTTCTGTTCCACTCCGGGGCCCTCTTCCTTCCGGGCCACTGGAGGGCCTCCTGAAAATTCAGCATCACCCCCACCACCGGCTCGTGTGAAGTCTCTCAGGGCCGGGCCTCATCACAGGATGCCGGCTGAGCTTATAGATGCCGGCTGAGCTCCTCCTTTCGGAGGAGTTGTGCCCTCCGAAAGAGGGCCCTCCTTCACGTGGCTGCTCTGCCATCTGCCGAGCCTCTCACGCGCTGTGCTCCTGCCCCGCGTCCATCCCTCTCCCCACGCTCACGACTGCCCCTCCCAGCCCTGACCCAGCCCCGTCCACAGTCAGCACAGGGCCCCCGCCCCCGGCGCCCAGGCCCTGCCCCTGCCTCCCTGCTGGCAGGGCCCAAACCGCTCTGTGAGCTCCTCCAGGACAGTGCCCACAGCGCCAGCCCTGGAGTAGGGCCCGTGGGAGGTGGCGAGGACAAGTCTGCTGAACCCAAAGGTGAGTGAACTGACTCTGAGGCTTGTAAGAAGGTCACCCCACCTGGAAGCATTCCAATGACCCCTCTCCCCTGGGCAGGAAAGGTTTCGCTAGCCGGTTTTCATCAAGGAAAGAAGCATCCGGGAGACGGTGAAACACTGAGAGGGCATTGGGGCTGGAAGAAAAGACAAAATGCAACAGATTCTAAACGGCACCAAGGATGTCCAGACGTCCAGACTGCCTCCCCATGTTGACCTCTGTGACTGGCTCACCTGTTTGTCTGGGGTCCACCTCGGGGCCAAGCAGGGGCTTTGGTCCAGGTAACCCCCAGGCTCCTGTCCTTCCTGATCTCTCGCCACCTCCAGTGAGAAAGCCCTGTGTCTCCCACCAGGCCCAGCACCCCATCCGCACACTCTGCACTGCAACCTGTCCAGGGGTAGGTGGGGGCGGGGGGGCGGTAAATACAGCCTGTACTTAAGGTGTATCTAAATTCACTCATTACTGGAAAAGCTATCAGTGTTGACATGTCAGGACATCCATTTTAATTATGGAAAGGGACCTCCTTATCAATTATTTAGAACCGACAGAAAATAATCCACTGAAAATAAGAGAGAAAAATTAGCTCTGTCTTCCACCTTGAAAATTTGACACAGAGCCTGTCACAGAACATGCACACTCAAACACAAATACAAAATCACATGCACACTCACACACATACATACACACACACTCACAAACATTCAGGTCCACTCATCACTTTGATTCCATCCTTCCAGTTCTAAGAATGCTCCCTTTTGAAAAGGGATGCAACAGCAGAAATTTAAATGTTGGCTGTGTTTGAGAAAAACTAACATACAACAAATAAAAATCTCATGGGTTGACATTATGAATTTGAAAGAATATTTAGTTGAAGCAACTGATACCCCTCCTGAACTCAAACCAGTCTGCAGAGCTAGTCAAAACAAAGTGAAAGATTGAGATAATGTCCAGATCATTCAGGCTAAAAATACCTTCCAAAGCATCTCAATAATTGAGATCAAAAAGTTTCCCTGAGCATTAGCCCTCCAGAGTCGCTTAGCCAAAAAGGGCCCTGATAGTTTGCACATAAACAGCCATTTTGTCTTGCAAATGTATTAGGTTCAGTGTTTCCACACTGGATACTGAAAACTATAGAAAAATGCAGTACGTTTTATAATCTGTAAGAAAGTAGGGGTGAAACAGTGTGTGTGCTAAGTTGTTTCGCTCCTGCGACCCCATACACTGCAGCCTGCCAGGCTCCTCTGTCCGTGGGATTCTGCAGGCACGAATACTGGAGTGGGTTGCCATGCCCTCCTCCAGATCTTCCCAGCCCAGGGATTGAACTCGCACTTCCTCCATGGGCAGGTAGGTTCTGTATCACTAGCACCAGCTGGGAAACTCTGAAACTTAGTGAGCTCATGTCATTTTCAAGGTATGGTGCTCGGCATCAGAAGAAACAGAAGGCCGTCCAAGCAAGGACCTGCTTAGTCTAAAGTGTAATCTTTTGATGTCCCTCGGAGTATTTTAGTGTTGTTTCCTTTTAATCTTGCTGTCCAATGTGTTTAAAAAATTTTTTTGAGCCATTTAAACTAAATTGGTGATAGGACTGTGGATCATTACCACTTCCTACCACATCTTAAATGTTATTGTAACTTTTGGCTTAATTCAAAACATATTCATTTATTTTCAAAAGATCTTTAATTTTTGCAAATGACCACATGGCACAGTAAAAAGTGAAAGCCTCCATCCACTCCAGCACTCTACTCAGTAGTAACCTGAGCAAGCCATTTGGTTGGTGTCTGTTGTTTCCATTCCTTGTCCTATGACAATACAAGGCACACACGTGTGTGTGTGTTTAAATGAGATATGATAAATATATATTATTTGGCAAATAAATTGTTTTACTCACTAATGCATCAAGGACATCTTTCCATTTCATTATCTATCAGCTTCCCCCTTTCTTTTTTTTTTTTTTTTCCCATACCAT
>SJYT01024481.1:0-10914 GCA_006410635.1 Cephalophus harveyi
CTGATGTCCTCTGCCAGGATTCAGACGTTGTTTTGTGGAATTTACTCAGCGTTGAAATGTTCTTTTGATGAAATTGTGAGGGACAGAGTGATCTCCCTGTCCTATTCCTCTGCCATCTTAGGACCGCCCCCTATTTGCTGTTTATTAAGCTCTTACATGTGTATTAGCACTGTTTGATTTATTTTTCCTATTCCATTGATTTTTCTGTATATTGCTAGCATTTTTTGGATAGTTTTTAATATCTTATTGTAGGTGGTACAAGTCCTCTAACATCACTCATGACTTTTACTCCCTCTTTTCAAAGCACTATTTTTTTAAAAGAGGTTATTGTCTGTTTCTTATTTCTGGTGAATATTAGAATAATTGTTCAGAAGAAAATTTTTTTGTGTATGAAATTTTGGTTAGAATCTCACTGTATCTCTTCATTAACTTGGAAAAATGGACATATTTATAATATTTCATCACCTGTTCAGCCCCTTAACTCTCAATTTATGGATATTCTTTTGTATCCCCTTAGAGTTGCTATTAATAGTTCTTTCTTATAGATCTGATAGTCCTTATTAAAGTTATTCCTAAGTGTACTGTATTTTTAATAATTTGTCTTAAATGAAATCTCTCCATTTTCAGGTGCCACAACAGGTATACATGGAAATATTAATTTTTATATATTGTTCATAAAGACTTCACATAATAATCTTATTCTGATTATTTTTGAATCAATTATTTTGGGGTTTCTAGCCTACCAAGTAGTGATTGGTGATTTTTACCTGTACACCTAGTTCAGTTCAGTTGCTCAGTCATGTCCAACTCTTTGCGATCTCATGGACTGTACCTCCTTTAGGGTGGACTGGTTGGATCTCCTTGCAGTCCAAGGGACTCTCAAGAGTCTTCTCCAATACCACAGTTCAAAAGCATCAATTCTTTGGTGCTCAGCTTTCTTTATAGTCCAACTCTCACATCCATACATGACTATTGGAAAAACCATAGCCTCGACTAGATGGACCTTTGTTGGCAAAGTAATGTCTCTGCTTTTTATTTTTATTTTTTTTAATCTTATTTTTACTTTATTTTACTTTACAATACCGTATTGGTTTTGCCATACATTGACATGAATCCGCCACGGGTGTATATGAGCTCCCAGTCCTGAATCCCCCTCCCACCTCCCACCCCATATCATCTTTCTGGATCATCCCCGTGCACCAGCCCCAAGCATCTTGTATCCTGTATCGAACATAGGCTGGCGCTTCGTTTCTTACATGGTAGTGTACATATTTCAATGCCATTCTCCCAAATCATCCCACCCTCTCCCTCAGAGTCCAAAAGTCTGTTCTATACATCTGTGTCTCTTTTGCTGTCTCGCATACAGGGTCATCATTACCGTCTTTCTAAATTCCATATATACGTGTCAGTATACTGTATTGGTGTTTTTCTTTCTGGCTTACTTCACTCTGTATAATCGGCTCCAGTTTCATTCATCTCATTAGAACTGATTCAAATGTATTCTTTTTAATGGCTGAGTAATACTCCATTGTGTATATGTACCACAGCTTTCTTATCCATTCATCTGCTGATGGACATCTAGGTTGTGTCTCTGCTTTTTAATACTCTCTCTAGGATAATTATAGCTTTTCTTCCAAGGAGCAAGCATCTTTTAATTTCATGGCTGCAGTCACCATCTGCAGGAATTTTGGAGCCCCCAAAATAAAGTCTGTCACTGTTTCCATTGCTTCCCCATCTATTTGCCATGAAGTGATGAGACCACACGCCATGATCTTAGTTTTCTGAATGTTGAGTTCTAAGCCAACTTTTTCACTCTCCTCTTTCATCAAGTGGCTCTTAGTTCTTCGCATTCTGCCATAAGGGTGGTATCATCTGCAAATCTGATGTTATTGATATTTCTCCCAGCAATCTTGATTCCAACTTCATCTAGCCCAGCATTTCACACGATGTACTCTGCATATAAGTTAAATAAACAGGGTGACAATATACAGCCTTGATGTACTCTTTTCCTGATTTGGAACCAGTCCATTGTTCCATGTCTAGTTCTAACTGTTGCTTCTTGACCTGCATACAGATTTAAGGTGATTACTTAAATCTATATGCAGATTTAAGTGATTACTGCATACAGTATAAGGTGATTATACTAGGTATACACAAATAGTGGTGATTTTTACCTATGTATCCAGTATAAGAATATAATTCTTATCTTGCATGTGTATGTGATGACTGTGGCCTATACTATTTTTACATCTGATTATGGAACTGTTTCTGATACCACCCATTGTTGGGTATTGGCCTAAATAGATATTTTTTTAATCAAGTTAATCTATTCCTGTCTCATTTTGATGTGTAGCTATAAAAAAACATGGTTCTGAGAACTTGCCTTCTATATTTTGGATTTACTTGAAACATTTTTTGTTTTGTTTTGTAGGATGTTCAGCTAAAAGTTAAAACCTACTTGCTTGGAACTGATTTGTCTATATTCAAATATGATGATTTCATCTTTGTTTTGGATATAATCAGCAGGTAGTGTTTGAGATCTTGTCTTATTCTTTATCTTGTTTCATTGAACCATGATAATTAATGAAATCTTGAATCAGTGAGTTACAAGCTATAACTTCATGGAAGTGAAGATAATTGAGCATTCACAGTCTAATTTCTTCTGGTTTAGGTGTGAATGTGTTTAAATATTTCTGCCCTTTGGATGTTTGTAAACTGTAATGAATTTGTAATCTTTAGACTTTCTTCAAGCATCCAAATTTTTATGATTTGTTGTCTTTGAATAAAGATGATCTGGACTTCTTTTATTTCCCTATAATAAACATGTTGCTGAAATTGTTATAAATCTTTCTGTCCACCTAGGTTGATGCAAGTTGGAGAAGAATTTTGTGGTAGCAAGTCTGAAGTTTTGCAAGAATCTATTAGAAAACAAAGTGTCAATTATTTTAAGAACTACCATAGGTAAGAACTCTAATAAAACATGAATAGACTTATTTAGGTAGTAAGAATAGCTTTTTCTCATGTTTATTAATCTTATCGCATTGATTGGTTTAAAAGAATTACTTTTGAATTTGAAAGACTGTCTTCTTTGTAGCTCTTTTTAGGATGATTAGGTTATTATTTCTTTTTTACCAAAAATAGCATAAATTATTACTTTTTATAAATTTCAATATGTACTTTGTCTTGAGGGGTTTAAAATGTTGAACTGACTTCTTTGTGGGTATAACATGATTCTTACATTGAGGATCCCTAGAAACATTTGACCACTATTCTCTACCTGCATATATGGTGTGAGTTTAGTAAGGAAGTTAAATCAATAGAGGCAGCACTCAGCGAGGCAGACATGCTTGAAACTATGTGCCTTTTAGGAGTAAAAAGGCTTTTAGAGAAGGGGGCATGATATTCAGAATCTAGCTACAAGGCCAAGACTATGTTCTATGTTGCTTTGACAAACAGTCACTACCAATTTTAAGAAGGGTGCTGTGGAATAGTTTTGGGAATGGAGAAAGGTGGGAAAGAATGTTTCCATAGCAATATGATGGTACACTTAAAGTAGCATTAAACTGAGAGAGCGAACAGTTATTAGACCTTTCTTCATGTAAGCTGAACCCTGTACTATATATCTTACATACATTTTATCATTTGCATTGAGGTATATTTCACTTGTTAGTCTGCTTTTTAAAATGTTTTGATTTTGTTGTTATTTGGTACCAGGGAGAGTTGGGATTTGAAATTCTTTTTCTCCTTGTTTAGAGTCAACCCCTGGTCACGGTGATGTGTGCTGAGTCAGAAGAGAGATTACTGCATGTGAAACCATTGACTAATTTAATTTATTATTCAGTATATTTAAGTACACATTTTCTGTCTTAATAGTGAACTATTAAAATTAAATATGGGCTTTTCTGATAGCTCAGTTGGTCAAGAATCCGCCTACAAGGCAGGAGACCCCGGTTCTATTCCTGGATCTGGAAGATCCGCTGGAGAACGGAAAGGCTACCCACTCTAGTATTCTGGCCTAGAGAATTCCATGGACTGTGTAGTTCCTGGGGTCACAAAGAGTCAGAGGGGACTGAGTGACTTCACTCACTCACTCATTAAATATTTATTTTTAAAGTATATTTAAATTGATTCTTTACCAAAGTGGTCTTCCGTGGTGGCTCAGATTCTCAAAAAGAATTTGCCTGCAGTACAGGAGACCCGGATTTGATCCCCTGAGTTGGGAAGATCCCCTTGAGAAGGAAATAGCTACCCACTCCAGTATTCTTGCCTGGAGAATTCCATGGACAGAAGAGCCTGCTGGGCTACAGTCCATGGGGTCACAAAGAGTCGGACATGACTGAAGTGACTTAGCATGCATGCACGGGAAGACAGTGGTAAGGGAACAACATAAAACCCTAACACTACCTTTGTTTACAACTTCCTTTTCTCTTAAAACTTAAGCCCTACTAAAGTGGAAGTCCCAGCCTGTACACATTGCTTTCCAAAATGAGGGTGGCTTTGTAATCACAGATGGAAAATGGAAAAGAATCAAGAACTATGAAGAAATGAGAAGCCTCACTTACTCATTAGAATGAAGGCATGCTGCTTGTCCATTTCCCAAAGATTGCTTTATATCCTTCAATACCACTGGAGGGTCTTTTGTTCATTGTGACTGCAAGATGTATGCAATGCAGAAATGTGGGTTCATTTAATGGTTTCTATTCTGCATTCCACTTTATTATCAAAAGATATCTGTCCTCTGTTGCCAACAGGTATAATAGGCATTTCTAGATGCTAATGGAGATTACTCACAAAAGTTCACCTTGAGGAACTTAGAAATATTAATTATTGGTTTTAAAACACTCAACATTTTAATTGACTTTCCTCAGAAACACTTGTGAAAGTTGTTTCACAGTGAGGAGGCTATATTGTATTGTTAGAAGGAGAGGAGGAGTGGGAAATAGTAAATTGGGTTCTTATCCCATTTTTGCCTCTTGCCACTTTTCTGACATTGACCAAATGACTTAACCCTCTGGGATATGGTTCTATCTATCAATTGTAAAATGAGGTGGTTGGACTAAATGGTCTCCCCAAGTATTACCTGCAAATCTTTCCCTTTTTTTATGCTGCTCTGTATATTATAAAATTAGGTTATAACATAAAGATTTAATTTTTTTTTTTTTGGTAGCATTCTTTCCTTTCCCCCATGTTTAAACCAGTCTTGTTTATATACTGCCTGTAATCATTCTCTCTCCAACAGCTGCCATTTGGGAAATTATAATGAAAATCACTTGGCAAAGTGGGTGCCAACCATCACTGTGCTCTAAAGCAAGATAAACTTGACAGGCAGTTTAGAAATCATGCCAGTGTACAAATATTGAGTTGATGAAAGTCATTACATTAGCCAGTGATGAATCTAAATCTACTAAATTTTGATTTAATACCTCCTTCACCAAATGATACTACATAAATACCAAAAAATACTGTGAAACATGGTGAACTAGGATCATCTGTTTTGATTTTATTAAAGTGTTTAAACATGCTTACAGTTTATTTCATGGTCTTCTGCCAAATAGAGCTCTTCAGAATGAAGAAATTCCTGAACCGAATTATCCTGACTTTGAGTCCATTTAGGCTGTTGGTTTGAAGATGTAGACATAACGACAGGGTGAACATAGAAGCATTTTACTCTTTGGCAGAACATCTGTTTATAGAATGTCCTGGTGTTTTTTTGTGGAAGTATTAAAGTTTGCCTGCCATTATCTTTTTATTGGGCAAAGTTGGATGAGCATGTGAGGAAGCACAGTCTCTGTCATCTGTCGTTGTAACTTCACATCTTTCAAGGTGTGTTTTATTCCCCCAGGTCTCTTGATGTTCAGGCTCTAGGTTTGTTTACACCAAAAGCTGTCAGTCTTCTGCCAGATGTTGCAGAATTCCCCAAAGCACAAATGATCTAAAACAGTAGTGACGTAGAGACTATGCAGTCGTGTCCTGTTGTCAAGACATTTAACAAGTATATTTTGTTTTTAAATTGCTTTAATAATCAAAGTTTATAAATGTCTTCAGTGACCTTAAAGGTGCATCAACTAATGTCAGAAGAAGAGAAAGATCACCTGTCCTTGTAGGGAGAAAAGTCTTTGGTTGCCTGAGTAAGAAAGGCTTGGTTTATTCCTTAAAGTGTCTTAAAATGTGTGCTTCTAGAGTTAGTTTTATTTATCCATATACTTACCTTTGTTTTCTGTCTCGGTCAAGTGATTGAATCATGTCTTCTGGTTTGAATATTGGACCTCATATCTTCTAGAACCGACCTGCGTGCTCCTATTACACTGCTCCTGCCTCCCCTGCCCATATATCTTCTGCCAAATAAATTGTTTTGGTTAAGGCTTCAGAGAGTAGAAAATAAGTTATCAGTCATTTTAGTTGTTGTGTAAGATATCTGAGAGATTTTTTTTTTTAAGGAAAAGATTAACCAGTATAATAACTTCAATTTACACTGAAGTTATTTGTTATATATACATTGAAGTGTAAGTGTTTATGGATATGTTTTCCTAGTATTGCATTGTAACAAACTATCCTGAAACTGACAGGCGTAAAACAACCACCGTCTTGTCGTTATTTCATGTATTCTGTGAGTCACGAATAGTTTAAGCAGGGATCAAGATCCTTCTGCTCCTCAGGGCATTGACTGGGGTGACTCAGGAGTGCTCAGCTTTGTGTGGCGGGTTCAGGATGGCTTCACTTGCACCTTGCTGGAGGTGGCTAGAGGGCTGTACAGCTGGATTGGTTTCAGCGTGCCCACATGTGGCCTCCCTGGTGTGGTGCTCTCAGCATGGTTGGACTTCTTCTATGGCAGCTGGCTTCCCGTAGAACTAGCATTCCAAGAGAACCACGCGGAGGGTGCTTGGCCTTTTCAGACACACGCTTGGGATGCATGCAGTCCTTCTACCTCATGCCGTTGAATGCAGACTTCTCATAACGCTGGTTCAGATTGAAGGGGAGGGAAATCAGACTTTTTCTGCTGACAGGGGAATGCTTAGGTCATGTTGTAGAAGAGCTTTGTGTGGAATAGAAGATACTGTTGCAGCCCTGTTTGCTGTATTCCTTGGGAAAACAGAGAGAAATGTTTTCAGAAACCAGTTTTTGGGGGGATTTGGTGAAAATGGTACCAATAAACTCATTTATTTTTAGTACATGACATGTTCTTCTAAATATTCAATTATGTAAAATATTACTATTTTCCATGTCTAAACTATACAAGAGGGCTTAAATTTTGAACTTAAAATGAGAGCAAAAGGAACAGTGTCTTCATAATATATACCTCTTATATCAGACTAGTTTCTCTTCCATATATATGTACATACACATTATATATACACACATGTATATATGTACATACACATGTACATAAATTCTTTATATATGTACATACACATAAATATACCATAATAGTGAGTGAACAACTATCAAATTCCACTTTTCCTCCTGCTGGTAAAAAGTCTCGGCCTGTGTGGTGTTATCAGTGGCCTTGGGTTCCGACCTTTACTGTGTTCCTCACTAGCATTACCGCCCCTGTGATTTTAACCAACCTTTAATTTTCTGACCATCAGGTTCCTTCTCTTCAAAGTGTATAAGGCTTATGTTGGCTACTCTACCTTCTTTAAACTCTGTGCTTTTATCATTTGCTTCTGGACCCTAACTTCTATTGCTTTAAGTCTTTTATTAGGTTAAGTAAAAGATCTGTGTTTCACACACTTGTAATTCATTGATATTTTCCCTTTAACTTGTAGGTCAACATATTTGAGACAGTTTGTAAATCGGTTATTATCTTCTTCACTATGTTTGCACTTTAAAATCTCTTTAATCTTATTTTAGTTGCACCTATTCGTTAGTTTGCCAAAAAAATTCTTTGTATCCTGCTTATGTCTGGTTTCTTGAAGACAGGAGGTGACACCCAGAGTGCTTAATGATCGAGATTGCTTTTCACTTAACTTTATGATTAGTCAATTCTGTTATTCAGCATCTGATTGCAGTTTGTACTTTACATACTTAACTGCTTTTTCATCATAACTGCTATCTTTTGTGTGTTAGTCCAATAAATTAGAAGAAAGGATATAAAATGCAAATCTTTCCATTTGTATAAAATGTTCTTGGGGAAAGCGATGCAGAGGAAATTTTCCTTGGCTTTATTGAATCCATTTGGATAAGATTAACCAATATGGTTTCCAGTAAAAAGTGAAATTTTTCCTTTTTACTATTGTTGCTGACCATGTTGCAGTGAAAAGAACATGACTTGGAAATCAGGGCCCCTGTCTCTGCTGTCTGCTAGTTGTGAGCTTGTGACCCTTCACAAGTGGATTAATGCTTGCTTAAGCCACCTGTGGCTTTATCTTTAAAATGGGCCTGCATTTTATTGCAGACAGTTTGGGAGGATAGTGATAGATTATTAGTTTTTTTCCTTTGAAGAAATTTTATTAAAACTTAACTCACATAAATGTATGCATATCTTATTGTACAGCTCTGTGAATTTTTAATATATGTACACTTCATAAGGGGCTTTCCAGGTGGCACTAGTTGTAAAGAAAGTGCCTTACAGTGCAGGAGACCCAAGAGTTGAGGATTCGGTCCCTGGGTTGGGAAGATCTCCTGGAGGAGGGCGTGGCAACCCACTCCAGTATTCTTGCCTGGAAAATCCCCATGGACAGAGGAGCCTGGCGGGCTACAGTCCGTGGGGTCGCAAAGAGTCGAACACGACTGACGTGACTTAGCACGCAGGCACACACACTACATAAACTGCCCAGGTTAATATATGTAACTTTTCCAGTATCCCTGAAGAATCTCTTGTACTTTTCTCAGTCAGTAGCCTCTTCAGAGTTAACTGCTGTTCTTAACTTCTGTCACCATTGACTAGTCATGGCTGAACATTATGTAAATATTGTGGTTTTATAAATACTATTCTGAATTGCGTTGCTTTTGTTGTTTCTCACACACATAGACATGTGAGTTGATTTAGTGTATTGACCTAGGATTCCTGTGATCTGGGGGTTAAATTAGCATTTTATTAATTTAATTGGAAATTCTTTTGAATTGCCCCTGTATACAATATGTCATGTGTGAATAGTGATGGTTTTATATATTACTTTCTAACATTTGTATTGGTTAGGACTTCTGGTACAATTTTGAATAGAAATGCCAACAAGGAACATTCTTTCACTCAGTACTTTACCAGTAAGTATGATATTTGTGGTAGGTTTTTGTAGACACTCTATATCAGATGGAAGAAATTCCTAAGAGATAGTCAACTTTAAGTCAAAAGGTATTACTAAAAGTAAAGGGGATACTTCATAATGATGAATAGATTTTCATTAAGAAGGTATAACAGTCCTAAATTTGTAAGCTCTTACTGAGATAAAATCAAAATATATAAAGCAAAAATATTCAGATTAGAAGAAGAAATAGACAATTTATAATCACAGTTGAGAATTTTTACGTGCCACTTTTAGTAATTGGTAATATAAACAGACAAAAAAATCAGTCAGGATATATATTTGATCAGTTATTAATAAAATTTACCTAATTTATCAGAGAAGGCAATGGCACCCCACTCCAGTACTCTTGCCTGGAAAATCCATGGATGGAGGAGCCTGGTAGGCTGTAGTCCATGGGGTCGCTAAGAGTCGGACTCGACTGAGCGACTTTACTTTCACTTTTCACTTTCATGCATTGGAGGAGGAAATGGCAACCCACTCCAGTATTCTTGTCTGGAGAATCCCAGGGACGGGGGAGCCTGGTGGGCTGCCATCTATGGGGTCGCACAGAGTCGGACACGACTGAAGTGACTTAGCAGCAGCAGCAACACCTAATTTATATATATATATATGTTTATACATATATGTATATATACATTATAATACTTAATAGCTGAAGAATTCATATTTTTTTTCAGAGCAGAAGGACAGTTAATCAAAGTCAATCAATTGCTGGGACTCAAAGCAAGTCTTTAAAAAAGAAAAAGTCAAAAGATTGAAATCAGAGCATATTCTGACCACAGTGGAATTAAACAAGAAATAAATAAGAGAGAACTAGAAAATCTGCCAGTTTTTGGATATTAAGCAACCTACTTTCCATGTTAAAGAAGGAACCATATTGGGAATTAGAAAATTTTAAAATGAATGTTAATAAACATATAATATAGAATTGTGAGGTATAACTAAAGCAGAGGGGGGTATTTTTAGTTTTAAATGCATTTTTTGGTAAAGAAGAAACTTTGAAAATTCAGTGCCCTAAACTTACATTTCAAAAAGTTGAGAAAATGACAGCAAATTAAGCCTAAAGAAATAGTGGGAAGATAAATAATAAGAGTAGAAGTCAGTATAAGTGAAGGAGGAGAGTGAAAAAGTTGGCTGAAAGCCCAACATTCAGAAAACTAAGATCATGGCATCTGGTCCTATCACTTTATGGCAAATAGATGGGGAAACAGTGAAAACAATGGCTGACTTTATTTTGGGGGGCGCCAAAATCACTATAGATGGTGATTGCAGCCATGAAATTAAAAGACACTTCTTCTTTGGAAGGAAAGTTATGAACAACCTAGTTCAGTTCAGTTGCTCAGTTGTGTCTGACTCTTTGCGACCCCATGAATCACAGCATGCCAAGCCTCCCTGTCCATCACCAACTCCTGGAGTTCACTCAGACTCACGTCCATCGAGTCAGTGATGTCATCCAGCCATCTCATCCTCTGTCGTCCCCTTCTCCTCCTGCCCCCAACCCCTCCCAGCATCAAAGTCTTTTCCAATGAGTCAACACTTCGCATGAGGTGGCCAAAGTACTGGAGTTTCAGCTTTAGCATCATTCCTTCCAAAGAAATCCCAGGGCTGATCTCCTTCAGAATGGACTGGTTGGATCTCCTTGCAGTCCAAGGGACTCTCAAGAGTCTTC
>SJYT01024481.1:12654-60950 GCA_006410635.1 Cephalophus harveyi
GTGATCCACACAGTCAAAGGCTTTGGCATAGTCAATAAAGCAGAAATAGATGTTTTTCTGGAACTCTCTTGCTTTTTCCATGATCCAGCGGATGTTGGCAATTTGATCCCTGGTTCCTCTGCCTTTTCTAAGCTAGTGGTAAAGAACCTGCCTGCCAATGCAGGAGACTTAAGAGATGTGTGCCTGACCTCTGGGTCTGGAAGATCCCCTGGAGGAGGGCATGGCAACCCACGCCAGTATTCTCGCCTGGAGAATCTCAGGGATGGGAGCCTGGTGGGCTGCCGTCTATGGGGTCGCAGAGTCGGACACGTCTGAAGTGACTTAGCACGGCAATGCAGGCGGCCAGAGGGGGAGGGGGGAGTGGCTGCCTCATGGGGGAGACCCCCCTCTCCTGCCTTCCTCTCCCTTGGGCAGCTAGGGATCTGGCGGCGGGGTCGGAGTGGGGGCAGTGGCTGGGCTGTGTGCATTGACAGAAGGGGGAACCACCCTCTGAGGTCCTCCCCTCCCTTTCCTGCAGGCCCCCGGATAGAGCCGTTGTGTGGCCTAGGAGCCCGAGGGTGCCTGCCACTGGACCCATTCCTGCCATGCGAGGTCAGCTGGTGGAGTGGGGTCAACCCTCTGGCCTCCTACCATGTGCCAAGCAAATCTGTCCACCTTCAGTCAGCAGCTACTTCCTGTGTGCATCAGTGGAGAAATAACTCCAGAAAGAATGAAGGGATGGAGCCAAAGCAAAAACAATACCCAGCTGTGGATGAGACTGGTGATAGAAGCAAGGTCTGATGCTGTAAAGAGCAATATTGCATAGGAAGCTGGAATGTTAGGTCCATGAATCAAGGCAAATTGGAAGTGGTCAAAGAGGAGATGGCAAGAGTGAACGTCAACATTCTAGGAATCAGCGAACTAAAATGGACTGGAATGGGTGAATTTAACTCAGATGACCATTATATCTACTACTGCGGGCAGGAATCCCTCAGAAGATGGAGTATCCATCATGGTCAACAAAAGAGTCCAAAATGCAGTACTTGATTGCAATCTCAAAAACGACAGAATGATCTCTGTTCATTTCCAAGGCAAACCATTCAGTATCACAGTAATCCAAGCCTATGCCCCAACCAGTAATGCTGAAGAAGCTGAACAACCTAGACAGCATATTAAAAAGCAGACATTACTTTGCCAACAAAGGTACATCTAATCAAGGCTAAGGTTTTTCCAGTGGTCATGTATGGATGTTAGAGTTAGACTATAAAGAAAGCTGAGCACCGAAGAATTGATGCTTTTGAAATGTGGTGTTGGAGAAGACTCTTGAGAGTCCTTTGAACTGCGGGGAGATCCAACCAGTCCATCTTAAAGGAAATCAGTCCTGGGTGTTCATTGGAAGGACTGATGTTGAAGCTGAAATTCCAATACTTTGGCCAACTGATGCAAAGAGCTGACTCATTTGAAAAGACCCTGATGCTGAGAAAGACTGAAGGCAGGAGGTGAAGGGGATGACAGAGGATGAGATGGTTGAATGGCATCACCAACTCAATGGGAATGAGTTTGAGCAAGCTTCGGGAGTTGGTGATGGACAGGAAGGCCTGGTATGCTGCGGTCCATGGGGTCACAAATAGACACAAGTGAGCAACTGAACTGAGAAGTCAGTGAAAGAGAAAGTAAATGTATATAATAGAAGGAAATCTACAATACTACTTAGCAAAACTGTGCAAGAAAAAGAAAGAAATTATATCATCAGTTAAAGGGATATCTATAGATCTTAAGGGGCTTCCCTGGTGTCTCAGTGGTAAAGAAACAGCCTGCAATGCAGAAATCACTGGAGACACACATTTGATCCTTGGGTCGGGAAGATCCCCTAGAGAAGGGAATGGCAACCCACTCCAGTATTCTTGCCTGGAGAATCCCATGGACAGAGGAGCCCGATGGGGCCACAGTGGATGGGGTCAGAAAGAGTAGGACACGACTGAAGTGACTGAACACTTAGGTCTTAAGACATTAGAAATAAAATGATATAGACTTTATGCTAATAAACCTGACAATTTATATAGAAATGAATGAATTCCTTGCAAAATCAAACATAATAAGCTGATAAAATATAGAAAATCTGAGTAGTCCTGTATCTTTAGAGAAATTGAATCTTCTCTTCAAAGCATTTCCACAAAGAAACCTCCAAGCCTGTTGCTGTTATTGGTCAATTCTTCTAAACCTTTAAGGGGGAAGTAATATCAACACAAACTCCTTCAGAGAATAGAAAAGAACTTCCCTGGTAGTCCAAGTGTTACGGATCTGCCTTCCAATGCAGAGAATAGAAAAGGAGGGAATGCTTTATAGCTTATTTTATGAGGCCATCATAGCACTAATGCCAAAACATTACAAACAAGAAAAATTACAGGTTAGTACCTTAAGAGCAAAAGTCCTGAACAAAAGATTAGCAGGTTACATCCAGTATATGTAAAAAAAGACAATATTTCAGGAACAGGCAGAGTTGAGTACAGGAATACAAGGTTGACTAGACTTTTTAAAAATTAATAAATTTAATTCACTTATTCACAGCTATAGGAAAAATATCATATTGATCACTTTAATAGATGAAGAATTTTGATAAGATTTCCTTTGTAGTTCATAAGTTTAAGAAATCATGTCTGTAATTTTTACTTTCAATCTAGTTTTGTTTCCAGTCTAATTTTAACTTCAACCTTATAGTTCAAGTATGCTTCTTATAAATAGCATATAGGGTTTTTTAATTTTAAAATTCAGTTGGACAATTTTTGTGTTTTGATTGTACCTTTATTTCATTTTCATGTAATGATTATTGGCATAGTTGGGTTTAAGCCTATCATATTGCTGTTTGATTTCTAAAAGTGTAGATAACTGTTTTTTCATTCATTTTTTTCTCTCTCTGCTTTCTTTTGGATTGATCTGTGTCTTTTCAATTTTCAAATCACTTTTTTTGTCAGCCTTAAAATGTGTATTCTGGTAGTGGCTACCATCAGCATTCCAATATGCATTCCTGTTCTGTTACAGTTGACCTTAGGTTAATATGCTTCCAAAATAATGTAGGAACCAACTTTATAACTCATTTAGCTTCTCTTACCCTTTTAATGTTATTGTCATATATTTTACTTTCTATATAATTTTCTATACTTTTTATATGTAGGCATAACTAAGCTTCAGTCTGTGAGTTGGTATCTTTCACCACCGTAATAGTTTTATATTATTGTGTAGTAGAATACCATGAATTTTGGCAGCTTAAAACAGCACCCTTTTGTTTTCTCACAGTTCTGGGAAAGTCTGGAAGTCCTGTCTAGGTTCCCAGCTTAGGTTCTCACAGGGCCTAAATCCAGGTGTTAGCTGATCTTTCATCTGAAGACTTTGAGGAAGAATCTGCATCTGAGCACATTCAAGACACTAGCCAGTTCAGTTCCCTGTGGTTTTAGGACTGAGGTTTCTGTTTTCATGCTGCCCATTAGCTAAAAAGCCTTCAGCTTCCTATGTCTCTGGTCCTTGTACTTGACCCCTTTGGTTTCAAAAGCCAGCAATTCTGTCTGACTTCCCCATCTTTTATCAGGAGAAGAAAAAAGGTCTGCTTTAAAAGGGCTTGTTCAGTTAGGTTTGTTTCACCTGGATAATTTCTGTTTTGATTGTCAGTTCAAGTAATCTTACTTATATCAGTAGAATCCCTTTTTTCCATATTTGGTGATGTAATCACAGGGTGGTCTTCATCATATTTAGTCCTGGGCAATAGTGCAGGCAATCTTTAGGGATTTTAGAGTGCCTTTTAAAGTCCTGCCTATCTCAATAATTGTTCTGTAGTAATAGCTTTATTGAGATATAACTCACATACCAAAAATGCCAAAAATTCACTCCTATAAAGTATGTATTATGGGCTTCCCTGGTGGCTCAGAGGTTAAAGCGTCTGCCTCCAATGCTGGAGACCCCCTGGAGAAGGCAATGGTAACCCACTCCAGTATTCTTGCCTGGAGAATCCCATGGACAGAGGAGCCTGGCAGGCTACAGTCCACAGGGTCACAAAGAGTCAGACACGACTGAGCGACTTCACTTCACTTCAAAGTATATATTAATAATTCAGCAACAGCATCACCACTATCTAATTTCAGAATATTTTTATCACTTCAAAAAGTAACCCTTTACCAGTTAATTGGCACTTTTTTCCTCCTGTAGCATCTGACAATCACTTACTTATTTTTTGTTTTTGTGTATTTGCCCATTGTGTGTTGCCTGTATATAAACATTTCATATAAATGAAATCTACATTATATGGCCTTTTGTGTTTGGCTTTAACTTAGAATATTTCTAATGGTTCATCCATGTTGGAGCTTGTAACAGAACTTCTTTCTTTTTCATTGGTAAATAATATTCCATTGTATGGATAGACCATAATTTGATTATCCTTTCCTCAGTTCCCTGGTGGCTCAGAGGTTAAAGCATCTGCCTGCAATGCAGGAGACCTGGGTTCGATCCCTGGGTCGGGAAGATCCCCTGGAAAAGGAAATGAAAACCCACTCCAGTATTCTTGCCTAAAGAATCCCAGGGACAGAGGAGCCTGGTGGGCTCAGTCCACGGGGTCGCAAAGAGTCGGACACGACTGAGCGACTTCACTTTTCTTTCTTTCTTTCTTTCCTCAGTTAATGGACATTTGGGTTGTTTTCACTTTTTCGGTTCAGTTCAGTTGCTTAGTCATGTCTGACTCTTTGAGACCCCATGGACTGCAATACGCCAGGCCTCCCTGTTCATCACCAATTCCCATAGTTTACCCAGGCTCATGTCCATTGAGTCTGTGATGCGATCCAACCATCTCATCCTCTGTCGTCCCCTTCTTCTCCCATCTTCAGTCTTTCCCAGCATCAGCATCAGGGTCTTTTCAGAGTCAGCTCTTCTCATCAGGTGGCAAAAGTATTGGAGTTTCAGCTTCAACCTCAGTCTTTCCAATGAACACTCAGGACTGATCTCCTTTAGCATGGACTGGTTGGATCTCCTTGCAGTCCAAGGGACTCTCGAGAGTCTTCTCCAACACCACAGTTTAAAAGCATAAGTTCTTCAATCCTCAGCTTTCTTTATAGTCCAACTCTTACATCCATACATGACTACTGGAAAAACCATAGCCTTGACTAGATATACCTTTGTTGGCAAAGTAATGTCTCTGCTTTTTAATATGCTGTCTAGGTTGTTCATACCTTTCCTTCCAAGGAGCAAGCATCTTTTAATTTCATGGCTGCAGTCACCGACTGCAGTGATTGTGGAGCCCTAAAAAATAAAGTCAGCCATTGTTTCTACTGTTTCCCCATCTGTTTGCCATGAAGTGATGGAACCGGATGCCACGATCTTAGTTTTCTGAATGTTGAGCTTTAAGCCAACTTTTTCACTCTCCTCTTTCACTTTCATCAAGGGGCTTTTTAGTTCTTCTTCACTTTCTGCCATAAGGGTGGTGTCATCTGTATATCTGCGGTTATTGATATTTCTTCTGGCAATCTTGATTCCAGCTTGTGCTTCATCCAGCCCAGTGTTTCTCATGATGTACTTTGCATATAAGTAAATATGAAGGATTGTCAGGGAATGTTTAACAGAAGGATTCCTACGTGCTGTTTCTCACAAGTCCTTTGTTTCTTTTCAAGCGGAGCAGAATGCTGCTCCCAGGAACCAGGGTCACTGTGTGATACAGGCTTGAGTCTCGTTTAGTAAACATTCTCTTTACGACAAACTGCTTAGTCTTGATCCCCTTTCTTGAGATATGGATGGTCTTCTGACCTTGTGGCAATTATTAATCCCTTGTTCCCTTGGTAACAGTTGTTATACGCTTGGTTTTCTGATCTTTATCATAGTCGTAAGAAACTTCTTGTACCACAGCTTATATATACTCAGAGAAAATTCATTAAAGCACCTTTGCTCCATCAGAGCTTGGGTTCCTGTGTCTGCCTTTTTCTTTCTCTCTCTCTCTCTCTCTCTCTCTCTCTCTCTATTTCTGGCTGATTCCTTGGAGTGCAGAGACCCGTCTTGCTCACTCTTCTGCCCTGGCTTCTAAGACTCTCTCGAGAAGGCACCCTGTGCCTTCACCCACCACCTCGAGAGGGCACCCAATGCCTTCGTGAGAGACACAAGTCCTGTGTCAAGGACTTTATTGGTTTTCTGCATAAACCAGGGAGTATCAGCCTCTTTCTCTGTTTCACTTTCTTATCGTCCCCTCCAGACCACCAGGTCCCGGTCCATTAAAGGACCCCAACAAAGGATGACATATACGGCCTTGACGTACTCCTTTTCCTATTTGGAACCAGTCTGTTGTTCCATGTCCAGTTCTAATTGTTGCTTTCTGACCTGCATATAGGTTTCTCAGGAGGCAAGTAAGGTGGTCTGATATTCCCATCTCTTTAAGAATGTTCCACAGTTTATTGTGATCCACACAGTCAAAGGCTTTGGCATAGTCAATAAAGCAGAAATAGATGTTTTTTCTGGAACTCTCTTGCTAATGATGCTGCTGTAAACATTTGTGTGTAAGTTTTTGCATAGACATATATCATCAGTTCTTTGGGTATGTATCTAGGAATGTGTAGTAAGATAACAAGTGTTTTGCCTATTTCCCTCTGTCCCCCTCCCCCAAAAAATTAGGTCCTAATATTTGGCAGCTGTAAATGTTATTTATTTGGAAAAAGTATTTTGTAGATATGACTAAATTAATGATTTTGTGATGAGATTATCTTGGATTATCTGGGTGGGCCCTAATGCCATCACAGTTAAAGAGAGATAGAAGGGAACTTGATACAGATACAGAGACACATATAGGAGGAAGTTATGTGAAGACAGGTAGAGGATGGAGTGCTGTGGCCACTAGCCAAGGAATGGTAGCAATTACCATAAATTGGAAGAGGCAGGGAACAGATTCTCCTCTAAAGCTTCTGGAGAGAGTGTATTCCAGCTGACATCTTGATTTCAACCTTGTGATTTCAGACTTCTGGTCTCCAGAACTGTGAGATTATAAATTGTCTAAACAATTTATAAACACACATCTGTGTGTGCGTGCTAAGTCACTTTAGTCGTGTCAGACTCTTTGAGACCCTATGAACTGTATCCCACCAGGCTCCTCTGTCTTGGGATTGAACCCTAATCTCTTGCATTGGCAGATGGGTTCTTTACCACTAGCACCAGCTTAAGCCTTAAGTCACCCAGTTTTTGCTCATTTATTATAGTAGCCACAGAAAATCAATACAGAGTGAAGTTTCTGGGTCATATGGTAACTCTATATTTAACATTTTGAGGAACTACTAAACTTTTCCAAAGTGGTTGTACCATTTTGCATTTCCACCAGCACTATATAAGGGTTCTAACTTCTCCAAACCCTTGCTAGCTCTTGTTGTCTCTTTGATCTAGCTATCCTGGTGGTTGTGAAGCGGTACCTCTTTATGGTTTAGATTTATATTTGCCTGATGAATGACACTTTTTACATGTTTACTGGTCATTCATATATCTTCTTTATAAAAAATGTCTGTTCAAAACTTTTGCCCATTTTAAATTTATCATTTCTTTCTAGAATTGTAAGAGTTGTAAACTTCATCCTTTTAGTTCTTAGATTTGATCTGTGATTCATTTTAGTTAATTTTTGTAAATGGTGTTAGGTATGGGCACAACCACTTTTGCCAAATTCTCAGCCGTGACCTACCACTTCAGACGTTTCTTTTGCGCTTCCCTCTGTCCTCTCCATCCAGTTGTATGCATACTAGATGTTTTGACAGCCTCACCTACCTCTTATGATCTTTTCTGTTTCTTCCCATTTTTTCCCCCATTTGCGCTTCAGGTTTGCTATTTCCTATCGAACCGTCTTCAAGTTCATTAATTCTGTCACCTGATGTTTTACTTACCCAGTTTTAATTTGAAGTATTTTATTTTTTCAGTTATAGAATGTTTGGTTCTTTTTTGTTTTTATTATTTTAATTCTTAAAAGAATTTTCTTTCTATCCATTTTGTGCATCTTTTTTTCTGTATTTTGTTTAACTTGTTTATAGTAGGTACTTTAAAGCCCTTGTCTATTAAAAACACTAACATTTTGAGCAGTTTCTGCTTTTCACAGATTTTACCATTTATTCCATCTTTAATTTAGAACCTGTGGGTTTTTGTTTTAAAAATCTAGATTTTGTTTTTAGCATGATTTTAGTAACAGCAGTGAGGCTTGTTGTAGGAAGAGGACAGGCACTGGCCCTTTTATTCCTGCGTTAACAAGAAGGAAGTATTTGTTTCTCTGGAATTGCTTGTATAATATACTGATTACCGAAGAGGCAGGGCTTCCCAGGCGGTGCTTGTGGTAAAGGATTTGCCTGCCAGTGCAGGAGACACAGAGATGGGAGTTCAATTCCTGGGTCAGGAAAATCCCCTGGAGAAGGAAATGGCAACCCACTCCAGTATTCCTGCCTGGAAAATTCCATGGACAGGAGACCCTAGAGGGCTACAGTCCATGAGTCACAAAGAGTTGGACACTACTGAACATACCTACATGCACACACTCAGAAAACTGTAAGAGCAGTAGCATTAAAGAAAGAAGAGATCAGTATAATATATGACTACTTGTTAATTTAAGTGCCATATTTGCTAATTTTTATCTCATAAATGTTGTGTAGAGATAGATAGGCACTGAGCTAAAATATATTTAGAGAGTGATAATCACCTTGATACTGTGGTTTAGTAAGAATGATTAAGATCTATGCTTTTTAACATAAAACATTTGTCAGTATTTATGGTTTCATAAACCCTGTAAATTATTTCTTGTTTTTTTCTTTTGGCAATGGTATGTCAGTAGCTAAAGGATATCTTATGTACGTGAGTTGGTGAGTCACTTAGTTTAGTCCCTTAATAAAAATGTCATTCTCCCTGCATTTATTTTTGCAAGATAGCAGAAATATTCTTGAGTTTGGTAAATACTTGAGGTTTTTTTCTCTTACAGATAAGTACATAAAAGCAAATGTTTGTGTTTACTACATTGGTCTGAATGGATTTTCAAAATTGGTTATGATCACAATGATAACTGTAATAGTTTTTGTTATATTAATCCTTGCGTGCAGTGTGCTTTTCTTCTTACTTTTGGAATTATTCATTATTTGTTTTTAAGAACAAGGCTTGATGAACTGAGAATGTTTCTAGAGAATGAGACCTGGGAACTTTGTCCTGTGAAGTCAAATTTCAGCATCTTGCAACTTCATGTAAGTTTAAGAACAGATAAATCAGTTTTTTATTTAGTAATCTTTAAAAGCAAACCAGATACATGAAAGCATTTATAAAATAATTAAATTAAGGAAGAGTGCCTTTCCTTTCTTCCTTAAAAGTAATTAATAATAAGCCTTTTTTTTACAAGGGTGACACTTTTATGGATGTCACAGTATGTCACTTTTTACTAATTTCAGTTTATGCAGTTTAGAAAAACTCTTTTGCCTGCAAAGAGTCACAATTAAAGTAATTTGTTTTCTTTAGATTTCAGAAGAGGGTCCCTGGTTTATTTAAATCATGCAGAAAATAATCAGTTATATTTTGATGGTCTTCAGTGAAAATGCTTATATTTGAAGAATATTCATCATTTCTTAAGGGTCCAGTAGGTTCTTGATTTCTGCTGCAACTCATAAATTTGTCTGTAATGAGAAAATGCCTCAGGGATAAAAGAGGCATTTGCTAAAAAATACCACTAGTTTTTTATTAGTTAATTGATTCCTTGAATGCTGTAATGTAATCTGTGAAAATATCTTTAATTGATTTGTTTTTTCTCTTGATTGAAACATAGTCTCTGTCTCTTATACAAATCTTATGTCTCTGGTCCTTGTACTTGACCCCTTTGGTTTCAAAAGCCAGCAATTCTGTCTGACTTCCCCATCTTTTATCAGGAGAAGAAAAAAGGTCTGCTTTAAAAGGGCTTGTTCAGTTAGGTTTGTTTCACCTGGATAATTTCTGTTTTGATTGTCAGTTCAAGTAATCTTACTTATATCAGTAGAATCCCTTTTTTCCATATTTGGTGATGTAATCACAGGGTGGTCTTCATCATATTTAGTCCTGGGCAATAGTGCAGGCAATCTTTAGGGATTTTAGAGTGCCTTTTAAAGTCCTGCCTATCTCAATAATTGTTCTGTAGTAATAGCTTTATTGAGATATAACTCACATACCAAAAATGCCAAAAATTCACTCCTATAAAGTATGTATTATGGGCTTCCCTGGTGGCTCAGAGGTTAAAGCGTCTGCCTCCAATGCTGGAGACCCCCTGGAGAAGGCAATGGTAACCCACTCCAGTATTCTTGCCTGGAGAATCCCATGGACAGAGGAGCCTGGCAGGCTACAGTCCACAGGGTCACAAAGAGTCAGACACGACTGAGCGACTTCACTTCACTTCAAAGTATATATTAATAATTCAGCAACAGCATCACCACTATCTAATTTCAGAATATTTTTATCACTTCAAAAAGTAACCCTTTACCAGTTAATTGGCACTTTTTTCCTCCTGTAGCATCTGACAATCACTTACTTATTTTTTGTTTTTGTGTATTTGCCCATTGTGTGTTGCCTGTATATAAACATTTCATATAAATGAAATCTACATTATATGGCCTTTTGTGTTTGGCTTTAACTTAGAATATTTCTAATGGTTCATCCATGTTGGAGCTTGTAACAGAACTTCTTTCTTTTTCATTGGTAAATAATATTCCATTGTATGGATAGACCATAATTTGATTATCCTTTCCTCAGTTCCCTGGTGGCTCAGAGGTTAAAGCATCTGCCTGCAATGCAGGAGACCTGGGTTCGATCCCTGGGTCGGGAAGATCCCCTGGAAAAGGAAATGAAAACCCACTCCAGTATTCTTGCCTAAAGAATCCCAGGGACAGAGGAGCCTGGTGGGCTCAGTCCACGGGGTCGCAAAGAGTCGGACACGACTGAGCGACTTCACTTTTCTTTCTTTCTTTCTTTCCTCAGTTAATGGACATTTGGGTTGTTTTCACTTTTTCGGTTCAGTTCAGTTGCTTAGTCATGTCTGACTCTTTGAGACCCCATGGACTGCAATACGCCAGGCCTCCCTGTTCATCACCAATTCCCATAGTTTACCCAGGCTCATGTCCATTGAGTCTGTGATGCGATCCAACCATCTCATCCTCTGTCGTCCCCTTCTTCTCCCATCTTCAGTCTTTCCCAGCATCAGCATCAGGGTCTTTTCAGAGTCAGCTCTTCTCATAATAGTCTAGATAAATATTTCTTGTGTGTTAGACAATGTCCTACAAATATCCAGTGTCAGAATATAGTATATAAATTTAGATTCCTTTTTAAAAGGTCTACTGCAGTTAGTTTTTGCCTCTGGAAGAAATATCTTTCTGGAAGGAATTTTCTTATTCTGGATAAATGTAAAGAATACATGATTAAAAGGATTTTTTTAATGGAATAGTGTTTACGCTCATATTGTGTAATAGCTTACTTCTTATCTAGGTTTATCATATTGCTTTCCTAAAGTGGTGATATTAAATGCAATGAAACATGTTGAAAAATGCTTTAAAGATAGCAAAATTAATATTAATTTTAACATTATTTTAGAGTTGTTAAATTAAGATGATTCCTTATATTACTTCAAATTCCAGCACTGGCTTTAGAATCTCTATGTAAATAATTTTTTTTGAATTTCTGTTTAGCCATCCATTGTGTCTGTGGTACAGGCACACATAAATTCTCAGTCGGTAAAGAATCTGCCAGCAGTACAGGAAACCTGGGTTCGATTCCTGGGTTGGGAAGATCCCCTGGAGAAGGAAATGACAACCCACTCCACTATTCTTGCCTGGAGAATCCCACTGGCAGAGGAGCCTGGCAGGCTGCAGTCCATGGGGTCGCAAGAGTGGGACACGACTGAGTAACTAAACCACCACCACCATAACAGAGAAAGATATATGTTGCATGCTTGGTTTTCATTGTATTCACATAGAGTATCTTAAATGGTGTAAGCTATTTGACCTGACAACAATTAGCTTTTATAAATGATTCTGTTGATTAAAACTACCCTTCCGGGACTTTTGCTATTGTGTAAAATTTTTAGAATTATCATTTGAGTTGAAGTTATTAAAAATTCTGTGCCATTCCTTAAAGTAAGCCAAAAATAGCTTGATGCAGATAGCTCTGTTTTAAGTGATGTCAGTTACTGAATTGTCTTTAGGAAAACGTTTGAACATGTGTGTGCAAGTTTGTGCTTTCAGAAAACTTATGAGATTTAAAAATGAATAACGTCAAGAATCGGGATGGTTTTCTTCACTGACTCTACATTTGCACTGATGGAATATGTTTATGTTGTTGTTCAGTCACTAAGTTGTGCCCAGTACTTTGTGACCCCATGAACTGCAGCAGGCCAGGCTTCCATGTCCTTCACTATCTCTTGGAGTTTGGTCAAACTCATGTTTATGTACTTGAATTTTATTGTTGTTGCAAAAAGGAATCTGGCTCATTTCTTTTCTTAATGTCTAGGAATTTAAATTCATGGAACAGTCTCGTTCCCCATCAGTTTCACCCAGTAAGCAGTCATCTGCAACTTCCTCAAAAACAGTAACCTTGTTTGAGCAGTACTGCAGTGGTGGGAATCCATTTGAAATTCAGGCCGACCACAAAGATGAAGAAACGGAAGATGTCCTGGCTTCTAATGGGGTATGTGGTGTTTTCAAAACATACTGTGGAATGTAAGTGGGGTTTTCTTATTGAGAGGGTTGTACCCAGTGAGCAAGGTAATTGGCTAGATTTGTTCATGCATCTACTACCCTCCTTTCCTACCTATGGGGCTTCCCACGTGATGCAGTGATAAAGAACCCACCTGCCAGTGCAGCAAACACAGGAGACCCAGGTTCGATCCTGGGTTGGGGAGATTCCCTAGAGGAGGAAATGGCAACCCACTCCAGTATTCTTGCCTGGGAAATCCATGGACAGAGGAGCCTAGAGGGCTGCCATCCATGGGATCGCAAAGAGTCAGACAAGATTAAGCACATACGCATGCGTTCATGTATTTACCACCCATTTTCCTACCTTTATACTTAGGCACCCGTGTTACTGTTTGCACTGGAAATGGCTTTCCAGTACATTTTGTTGACATTGACCTTTTGAATGATGAGCTTTGTCTTTATATGTTTACTTTATGTTGTTGTTAGATTGCTTTATATTCTTATCAGATTATTGATGGAATAGGAGTATAGTTTCTTCACCGCATAGTTAACATGATTTGTTGGATAGATGGATGTATGTGAGAATAGATCATCTGCACTTTTCTCTCAACTCTCCTCTTGGGCAGCTAAGTGAGTCATTTTGTTCCATATCCCCTTTACTGAGAAAGGGTAATGTCTTATTTGGTTACTGGGTAGGAATATTTTTGAGCATTTAGGAGTATGATGTTTTTGTTTTGTAAATTTATTTATTTTTTAATTGGTATACAATTGCTTTATAATGTTGTGTTGGTTTCTGCCATACATCAGTGCGAATCAGTCATGACTATGTGTATGTATATATATACATATATGTATGTATATATCACGCCCCTTCCTGAATCTCCACCCGACCCTTCTAGGTCATCACAGTGACCCGCTGGGCTCTTTGTGTTATATAGGAGTAGTGTTTTAACAACACTCTGAGCAGTTCAGAAAACATAAACCAGAAGTAGTGTGAGTTGATGGCAAGCCTTGCAGGCAGCTGAATGATTATAACTTTTATTGATTAACTGTGTGGCTCTTGGCAAGTTATTGTAACTTTGTGACCCTTAGTTTTCCCATGTTTACAGTGTGGGAATGCTTGCTTCACCATTACCTACAGGGTGTTTTCACAGTTTTTAATTTGGATGTGTCCTTCTGTTCTTCAGAATTTCCAGAGGGACTGGGTATGATTTTTATTTTGGATTTGATGAAGATGCAGTGAAAACTGTGCACATTTGACAAAAAGCTGTTGAATTTGTCTCCATGTTTTTGGGTTTTGTTATTAAGTGAAACTGTCCTTTAAAAAATCTTGTCATGAAAATATACCAATATCATGTTTCATCATGAAGTAGAAATTATTTCATAGCAAACCTTATTTAAAATAATAATTAATTTTTAAAAAAGTGATAATTTAGTGATTCTTTGTGACATTTTGTCTCAGTTAATGTAGACTAAACCGAAAGGAATTAAGCCAGTCGAATATTTTTGAAATAATGTATCCCTCTGTACTAGTGATTTGTTCATTTTAATCTCCCATTGCCTTTGATTTTTTCTTTGTGGCAGTTGTATTCTATATAAGGTAACCACGAACACTAAATCTGCAAATAGAAAACTTACTCTTAGGCAACATGTGGGATTAAGTATCTGCAAGCCTCTGATCACAACATTTTAACCAACTGGTCAGTATACAGCCTTTGTTTTACGTGTGTTTTAATATACAGTGTCGACTTATTAACACTGAGCTCACAACCGACAGCACTATAACCCATGCCTGAGTGAAGCTTATCTAACACACTGATTCTTGCCGTACGGCACCTTTCAGTCTTCTTGCACTTGGAAACACTGGACGACACCAGTCCCGTGCTTGGGGGACATTCTGAAGGGTGAAATCACCAGCGAAATGCACAGAAACTTTAAGAATGTGGCACTTAATCACTTGTGAAAAGGGCGTTTGTTTACAGCTGAAATAAGAAGGGAGAGGGTTGGTTGCCTTGTTGCTCTCAGTTGGGAGTATGCAGGTGAGGTGACTCGAAAGGGTTTGCCATTCCACACAGAGCATGCATCCATGCACGACCGTGGAAGTGTTGTGAAGTCTTGATGTTGGGGTTACAAATTTTACCAGGTAGGGAAACTTGCAAACACAGAATCCTTGAAGATGATCTGTGGTGCTGGGCAGCTGACCCTAGTTTGGAGAGAACACCTTTCGGAGTGTCAGCAGAATCACGTTGTGTACAAGTAGAGGAGACTGTCTCTAATTGCTTGTATCCATTAACGTGTGAGCTGACCTTCCCAGGTACAGCATCGGTCCTTGCAGGTCAGAGTCCACGTCTTAGAAACAACCTGTCAGAACGCGTTGTTGCTGCTGTTCAGTCGCTAAGTCATGTCTGACTCTTTTGGGAGCCTATGGACTGTAGCTGCCAGGCTCCTCTGTCCATGGGATTCTCCAGGCAAGAATACTGGAGTGGGTTGCCATTTCCTTCTCCAGGGGATCTTCCTGACCCAGGGGTCAAACCTCGTCTCCCACTTGGCAGGCAGACTCTTTACCACTGAGCCATCTGGGAAGCTTGTCATAATGCTTTAGACTCAAAAAGTAGTCGTTGAATTAGAGGACTAATTTCTTCCCATGTTGTCATCATACTGGTTTTCTCAACTGGCATATGGGGGTAAAACTCCTTCATAGAATTGTTTTGAAGAGTCAGTGGGGCAGTTCATGAAAGCACTTAGCCCAGTAGTTGGTTAAAATGCAATGAATGTTCGCCATTGTTCCATCATACTGATTTATAAGGCTCATCGGCAGTGATGTGGCGATGCTGCCATGCTTCCTTTGTTGTGCGTGGGCTCCACTTCCTCTCCCACGCTGGCACTGGGCCACGATGCCAAAAAGATGATGAAAAGGCTCTCTGCCTCTCAAGAGCAAATCTGCCATTTTTGTCATTGCTCTCAGCAGTCCCTGGACGCTTAGCCTAAGTTTCTAAGCTGCCCTTGGAATTAAATGATGAATTAGATAGAATATTAGCATGTGTGTTATATATATGTGTTTATTAAGCTGAATTAATACTTCTAGACTGTCAGGATTTTATCCTTCAGCTTCTTATAATAAATTAGCAAAATGGAAATAAGTATGGTGAGACTACTTGAAGCGTTTTTTTTTAATCAAACATATACTCTTTTCCTCTTCTAGGGTGTGTGTTGTTTTTTATTGGTTTGTTCATAGAGAAGCTTTTTTTTCTTTGGGGCATTTATAAGCTTTTGAAAGTATAATGTTTGTATTTTTCTTTTTTCATTTGAGCTGGTTAAGGTAGCATGATGATAAAGAAAAGGGAAGGGTAACAAGGTTTTGATGGCAAAATCAAAGCTTCTTATAAGATTGGGTATTATTTTATTGTGTTGAAAGACTCCAAGAAAGTTTGGTTCTACATTCACACTGTTGAAGATGTGTATAAGAGACAGACAGTTTTTTTTTAATCAAACATATACTCTTTTCCTCTTCTAGGGTGTGTGTGGTTTTTTATTGGTTTGTTCATAGAGAAGCTTTTTATTCTTTGGGGCATTTATAAGCTTTTGAAAGTATAATGTTTGTATTTTTCTTTTTTCCTTTGAGCTGGTTAAGGTAGCATGATAATGAAGAAAAGGGAAGGGTAACAAGGTTTTGATGGCAAAATCAAAGCTTCTTATAAGATTGGGTATTATTTTATTGTGTTGAAAGACTCCAAAAAGGTTGGTTCTACATTCACACTGTTGAATATACTGTTTTGTTGGGTTTTTTTCAGTATGAATCTGATGAACAAGAAAAAAGTGCCTATCAGGAATATGACAGTGACAGTGATGTTCCTGAGGAACTAAAACGAGATTTTGTTGATGAGCAGACAGGCGATGCTCCTGTGAAAAGGTAATTATTCTTAGGTTGTATGGTATTTCACATTTTATGTTGCATGCTTAACATATAGGATTTACTTGCAAGGTTAAGAAAAAACAAACCTCAAAAATTAAATTTTCTTCTGGTTATAATGTCACATGACAAGTTAATATATTTTAAAAATGATTCCTGAAAGGCTGAAAATGTAGTAGTATTTTTATATATATATATATATAATGGGCATAACCTAAGAGCTCTTAATTTAGAGATCAGCAGCTTTTGCAGATAAACAGACTTGCAATTTATAGAATCAGTACCGCCTTGGAAGGCAGTTTATGCCTCACATAGATCAGTTTGTTTCACATTGATTTCCTTTTCCTCAAGGAGGAAAATAGTCATTTGTTTTGTATGTCGAGTTCCTGCCTCAGTCTAGTAAATAGAGAAAAATCTTCCCAGTGTCACTGATATTTCCTATTTGAGCCTTTTATTAATGTTCCTTTTTTTGTACTTTAGTTTTTGTTTTATGATTAACTGTCTTCTTCAAAAACTATGATAACCATATAAGAATTTTTGTCATCTTCTTTAAATTGGGCCTGATTCTGATTTGTGAGTAATGTCATGACTATCAGACACTGAATGACCACAAATATATTTTTAATGACAGATTTACATACCCTCTTTCCTATCCTTTATCTTTTCCTCAAGGAGGAAAATAGTCATTTGTTTTGTATGTCGAGTTCCTGCCTCAGTCTAGTAAATAGAGAAAAATCGTCCCAGTGTCATTGATATTTCCTATTTGAGCCTTTTATTAATGTTCCTTTTTTTGTACTTTAGTTTTTGTTTTATGATTAACTGTCTTCTTCAAAAACTATGATAACCATATAAGAATTTTTGTCATCTTCTTTAAATTGGGCCTGATTCTGATTTGTGAGTAATGTCATGACTATCAGACACTGAATGACCACAAATATATTTTTAATGACAGATTTACATACCCTCTTTCCTATCCTTTACCCTCCAATTACCTAGTTAATACTTGATTGATTGGACACCTTGATTGTTATAATCTCTCACCTCAAAAATGAGCAACTCATATAATTGGGAAAATTTATTTCCATTGGTTTGCACAAATGTATGATATATACATCTGTGATCTATTTTGAACTGAGTAGAACTATTTTGTTGGACTTCTTCATCAGATGTTTTGGGTATGTTTTTGCTGAAAAGAAAACTCTAAGTTAAACAAACAGCTGCCATTTACCTGTGTATGTACTCCCATTCTTGGTGGGTTTTACAGACCCTTAAACTTTTACCCTTAAGAAATATACACAATGTAAACTACTAATTGCAGCCAGCCAACCAGTTGACAGTGACTGTCGATTTCAACTTCTCAGTGTCTCTTGAATGTATCAAAATTTCTTGTATTTCACTGTTGCCATCCTAGTTCAAGGAAAAGTGTCTGTGCAGGATCAATCCATTGAATCAATTGAATCCATTGAATCAATCCCCTTCCCTTGGCTTCCCATCTCTAGTCTTAACCCTTTCTAATCCATTCTTGGATACAAATTTAGATTTTTCTTTCATATACAAATTTGCCTATGTCTTTTTCCTGGCTAAAATGCTTAATGGCTCACCACTGCCATTAAGATGAGGTTCATGCTGTTTGTGATCATGAGGTTCTGTTGTTTTCAGTGGTCTGGCCTTCACTTTTCCTCTGCCCATGTGTTCTCCCGGCTACCACTGTCAACTCCTTACGCCTCTCTCAGTATATTGCTTTCTCACCTCTGGCCTGTTACATGTTGTCCCCTTTTCTTCTGTACTCACCGTATATCTTCTACTTTTCCTTTGAATTTACTGCTGTCACCCCAACCCTAGACTTTACCATTATACTCTATACCTATTTCAGATTCTAAGAAAAGTGTCTTTCATATTTGTAGGTCTGAAATCAGGATGCTTGGTACAGTTGATGTGTGATTTCAAGTTTTTTTTCCAATGTCTGTGAGTCTGTTTTTGTTTCATAAATGAGTTCATTTGTATTGTTTTTTAGATTCCACATATAACTGATATCCTGTAGTATTTGTCTTTCTTTGTGTGACTTACTTAACTTAGTGTAATAATCTGTAGGTTCATCCATGTTGCTCCGAATAATATTATTTCATTTTTTATGGCTAAATAGTATTCCACTGTCTGTGTGTGTGTGTGTGTGTGTGTGTGTGTGTGTGCATATGTGGGTGTGTGGGTTTACACACACATATATATACACACACACACACACACACACACACTTTATCTATTCATCTGTAGATGGATACTTTGGTTACTTCCACATCTTGGCTATTGTAAGTAGTGCCACCGTGAGAATTGGGCTTCATGTATCTTTTCAAGTTAGAGCTTTCATCTTTTCTAGATATATGCCTAGGAGTAGGGTTGCTGGGTCATGTAACTCTATTTTTAGTTTTTTAAGGAACCCCCATACAGTTCTCTGTAGTGGCTGCACTAATTTACATTCCCACCAACAGTGTAGGAGGGTTCCCTTCTCTTCACTCTCTCTCCAGCATTTATTATTTATAGACTTTTGATGATGGCCATTCCATCTGGTTTGAGGTAACAACCACACTGTAGTTTTGATTTGCTTTTCTCTAATAATTGGCAGTGTTGAACATCCTTTCATGTGCCTGTTGGCCATCTGTATGTCTTCCTTGGAGAAATGTCCATTTAGGTCTTCTGCTTATGTTTTGCAATGGCACCCCACTCCAGCACTCTTCCTGCAAAATCCCATGGATGGAGGAGCCTGGTGGGCCGCAGTCCATGGGGTCGCTAAGAGTCGGACATGACTGAGTGACTTCACTTTCACTTTTCACTTTCATGCATTGGAGAAGGAAATGGCAACCCACTCCAGTGTTCTTGCCTGGACAATCCCAGGGACAGGGGAGCCTCATGGGCTGCTGTCTATGGGGTCGCACAGAGTCGGACACGACTGAAGCGACTTAGCAGCAGCAGCAGCAGCAGCTTATGTTTTGACTGGGGTGTTGTTTTTTTGTTATTGATTCCTATGTGCTGTTTGTATATTTTGAAAGGTTGGCCCTTGTCAGTCCCATCATTTGCAAATATTTTCTCCCAATTCATGGGTTGCCTTTTAATTTTGTTTATGGTTTCCTTTACTGTGCAACATTGTAAGTGTGATCAGGTCCCATCTGTTTATTTTTGCTTTTATTTCTATCGGCTTGGGAGACAAAACATTGCTCTGATTCAGTGACACAGCTTCTTTTAGTGGTTGATAATGTGTGAGAAGTGAAGAAATACATTATAGTCCTTTATTTCTTGGCTTGCTGATTTCTCTTCCCCTCTGTAAGGACAGGAGGATAATCTCTGTATCCCCAGCTGATACCTGGTAAGATTTTCAGTAGCTAATTAGTAAAGGAAGGCTATATCCTAAGCTGAATAACTTATTGACTTACTACTCGGCAACCCTAATTTGAAATCTGTTTTGTTTTCTCATATCAAGTGTTTCTCGAGAGACCCTAAAAAGCAGGAAGAAATCAGATTACAGTCTAAATAAAGTGAATGCACCCATCCTAACAAATACAACATTGAATGTAATAAGGCTTGTTGGTAAGTAGCTATTCCTTTTTTTAAACAATTATTATAGCTGTTACCTTAGTCTGCATTTGTTACCAAATGGGTTTTCATTGTGCAGTCCAGTGCCCACCACAGTGAAGAGTTTAAGACTGTCCTATGTCAGTGCTTTCTCATCTTAATTGTTCCAAATAGTATAATACTAATGTCAGTTTTTCTTTTTTAGTTAACTACTAATATTTGTGTCTTCCACGTTTTGTAAAATATTCCAATTAATAGAAATCTAGTGGAAAAATTCTCTGTGTGAGTTAGAGGTCCATATGAGATGGTAGTACCAGTTTTGTATTTATACAACATTTTGTATTTTATTGTTTCACTGATAGTCACAGTCTTGTCAGATAGGCAGAGTGAATAGTGATTGTTCTGGCATTTTTCAGACACAAGAGTTCTACAAGCTAAATGTTCACACCATGGGAAGTGTTATTCATATTATAGATAAGACCTTTATTGATGATTTTGTAGGAGGCAAAGAACCTAGAAATGCCATATGAAATATTTAAGTTTGAAGATGATATGGATTTTTAATATCAGTACTTCAGAATTTTATATGCTATCTCAACCTTTGTATCTCACAAATAAGTCTGTACGTTTGACAAATAAGTTATAGAGATGTCTTCTCATGTTAATTAAGTTATCTATACCAGTCAGGAATCTTAGTGATTTTCTATAAAAATCTCTGTATTCTATTTATGGAGATGACAATTTCCTGTTGCCTAGTTTAATTACTCTTAGCTCTAATAAAAACAGTTTGTGTTCCCAAAGATAATTTCTAAATTTCATTAATGAATGGGATAAACAAGGAAAAATGTTTTTTTTAGAAGTCTCACTTTCTTTAGGAAAAATAGTGTGGAAAAATAATAATGAATTGAGCAGAAAAGAAAAAGTTTATATTTTTATGATACAGAAAAATGGCAGATTCTAAAAAGCTATTATATGGCTGATTATTGCCAGGGAATTAGCTTTTCTTCCTTATCCAAGAGAGCTAACTGAACCTACAGTCGTGAGTTACTCTCTAGAATTTATAGTCAGAATTAGAAGAGTTCTGAGGAGATGATCTTGTATAATTTCCCATAAAACGAGGATTTCTTTCTCTACTGCATCTAATATATGTTGGCCATCTAGTAGTCTCTGTTTCATGTCTTGCAGTTGCTGAAACCATTATTCGTTTGCAAGACTCCTCATTCTGCTCTTAGACTGATATAATAGGTAGAAATCTCTCCTTCATAGTAAACCAAAATAACTGTCTAATTCTACCTCTTGGTCTCAGATATGCTCTTAAGAGCAAAAAGAGTAAGTCTGTACTTTTTTCTCCTTTTTTCCCATGTGGTTACTTTTCCAGTATATGGTGGTAGCTATACCACTTCCTTTCCTTTTGCTTCCCCTCCCCCAATCCATTCTTCAGGGTCAGTGTGCTTCAGTTCAGTACAGTTCAGTCGCTCAGTTGTGTCCGACTCTTTGTGATCCTGTGAATCGCAGCACGCCAGGCCTCCCTGTCCATCACCAACTCCCGGAATTCACTCAGACTCACATCCATCGAGTCAGTGATGCCATCCAGCCGTCTCATCCTCTGTCATCCCCTTCTCCTCCTGCCCCCAATCCCTCCCAGCATCAGAGTCTTTTCCAGTGAGTCAACTCTTGGCATGAGGTGGTCAAAGTACTGGAGTTTCAGCTTTAGCATCATTCCTTCCAAAGAACACCCAGGGCTGATCTCCTTCAGAATGGACTGGTTGGATCTCCTTGCAGTCCAAGGGACTCTCAAGAGTCTTCTCCAACACCACAGTTCAAAAGCATCAGTGTGCTTAAGTTCCCTTATATGGTCCTCATTGTTGGATATTCCAAAGTCCTTGTCATCCTTATCAGTCCTCTGTACTCACTGTAGATTACAGTGTTTGAACACACTGCTTGAGATGTAGTTGAACGAAGTCAGTTTGTGCTCGGTTATGTGGAAGTAACAAAACACCCTAACCTTATGGCCTTATCATGATTTATCACAATGCATATTGACTCCTGCGCTTCTTAGTTCTGCCCCATGTGTGTCTTCACTCTGCGATGCAGGCTGAAAAAGTAGCACCGATCTGGGATGTGGGGAGAACAAGAGCTGAACCATATTATGGCTCTTAAAGCTGCCACTCTGATGTGCCACCCTGACTTCCTGTAACATGTCACTCACTGGTCACAGCAAGTCAGGCTTGACCCGTGGTAGAGAAGTGAACTTCTGTCACAGGAAGGAACTGCCAGTCCAGGGCAGTGGACAAGGATGCATAATCCTCTTCCAGGGAGTGGAGGTGGAAAAGAACAGATAATTGGGGAAAATAATACAGTCAAACACATTAAATAGTAACTTAACCACATTTAAGGTAAGTTAACTCCTTACCTAGTTCAAAAAGGACTAGAGGTCATCATTGTTGCCTTCTACCCTAAAAGACATATATTCACTCAAAGCAAACAGGTCAGTTCAGTCAGTTCAGTCGCTCAGTCGTGTCCGACTCTTTGCGACCCCATGAATCGCAGCACGCCAGGCCTCCCTGTCCATCAACAACTTCTGGAGTTCACTCAGACTCATGTCCATCGAGTCAGTGATGCCATCCAGCCATCTCATCTTCGGTCGTCCCCTTCTCCTCCTGCCCCCAATCCCTCCCAGCATCAGAGTCTTTTCCAATGAGTCAACTCTTCGCATGAGGTGGCCAAAGTACTGGAGTTTCAGCTTTAGCATCATTCCTTCCAAAGAAATCCCAGGGTTGATCTCCTTCAGAATGGACTGGTTGGATCTCCTTGCAGTCCAAGGGGCTCTCAAGAGTCTTCTCCAACACCACACTTCAAAAGCATCAAAAGCAAACAGGAAGCCGTGACAAAATTGAGGAGAAAATCACGTTTTATTCCAACTGTGTGCATGGTAAGTCGCTTCCGTCATGTCCGATTCTACAGCCCTGTGGACCCCGCCAGGCTCCTCTGTCCATGGGATTCTCCAGGCAAGAATGCCGGAGTGGGTTGCCAGGCCTTCCTCCAGGGGATCTTCCTGACACAGGGATTGAACTCGAGTCTCTTACCTCTCCTGCATTGACAGGCGGGTTCTTTACCACTAGCACCACCGGGAATGCAGGCAAATCAGAAGGAACAATGCATTCTGTTTTTCTCATTATCTAACAAAGGGATATGTTAATGATAGAAGTGTGCTGCTGGAACTAAATTCAGAAGACAATAACAACAAATTCTTCCATAAGAATCACTGACCAGCACAGTGGACATTGTTTTCTAACAGTGGCTTTATAGAAACAGAAAACCTTCATTCTGTGGCTCTTCAGTATAGCAGTTGTGTTAGACCTGAGCAGACCTGAATAGAACCTTACTCAGGGAAGTTGACCATCGTGATTTCAGTCTTCTTCCCGCTGGATCTTTTACTAGAGTTGTCATTAGGGCCCAGCGCATAGGATGATCATCTAACTCTCCTGTCTTTTCATTTAGGGCTGGGATTAGGTGCTGCCACTATTCCTCAGTGCTGCCTCCCGTGGGTACAAATATGGAGGAATGCTAGGTAGGGTTGGTTAATGCCAACTGTTACCATTATAAGGCCTAGTTGGCTGGATGTAGAGAAGGCAACAATTTTCTTGATGGCATTTTGGGTAAGGGCGCACATTGCTGTGATAGCGTGGTGGTGGCCGCTAGGCATAGTATAATGCACTGGGCAGATTTGTTGTTCTCTGTTAGTGGGTAAAAGCGGATTAGTAGGAATATGCCTGTTGTGCTTGAGTGGAGTAGTGCTTGAGACAGGGGTGGGGCCTTCTATTGCGCAGGGTAGTCATGGATGTAGACCAAATTGGGTGGACTTTCCGGTTGCAGCTAGTACTAGGCCTATTAGAGGCAGGTTGGAGCTGTCTGGGTTTAATATGAAAATTTGTTGAAGGTCTTAGGTGTTAAGGTTAGTTAGGAATCATTCTATTGCTAGGATAAATCCGATGTCACCAATGAGGTTATACAGATTGCTTATAGGGCTGCTGTATTTGCATCTGCTCGTCCGTATCATCATCCGATGAGCAAAAATGATATAATTCCGACGCCTTCTCAGCCAATAAATAATTGAAATAGGTTGTTTGTGGTAACAAGGATAAGTATTGTGATGAGGAATAAGAATAGATATTTAAAGAAGTGATTAATGTTGGGGTCTGAGTGTATGTATCATATTGAGAACTCTATAATAGATCATGTAATGAATGGAGAAGGCAATGGCACCCCACTCCAGTACTCTTGCCTGGAAAATCCCATGGACGGAGGAGCCTAGTAGGCTGCAGTCCATGGGGTCGCGAAGATCGGACACCACTGAACGACTTTACTTTCACTTTTCACTTTAATGCATTGGAGAAAGAAATGGCACCCCACTCCAGTGTTCTTGCCTGGAGAATCCCAGGGATGGGGGAGCCTGGTGGGCTGCCGTCTGTGGGGTCGCACAGAGTCAGACACGACTGAAGCAACTTAGCAGCAACGAATAATTCTACTGGGACAAATATTATTGAGAAGTAATCTATTTTGAAGCTAAGTCATAATTTAAGGGTTTGGATAGTTAGCCAGTGTCAGTTTGAAATGATTATCTCTTGGCCTGTGTGGATAAATATTATTGTGGGAATTATACTAGTCATGAAGGCGCATGAGATGGTTGTTTTTACGTAAAGTGGATAATTGGAGGTTTTGTAGGTGTTAGAGCTTGTTATTATAATGAGTATGGTTAGTAAGAATAGGGTGGTCACTGTAAAGGAAGAGAATAGGTTTATTGCTTTTATTTGGAGTTGCACCAATTTTTTTTGGTTCCTAAGACCAGCAGATAACTACTATCCTTTAAAAGTTCGAAAAAGCCATGTTGTTAGACAAGGGGGCATAGAATTAGCAGTTCTTGCGTACTTTTTTGGTAAATAAGAAGGTAGTAAACTTCTCTTATTAGATTCACAATCTAATGTTTTTTTAAAAAACTACATTTACAGTACAAGGGTCCTAGAATAATTTTTGGGTTTAGGGATAGTAGTAACAAGGGTAAGATGTGTAATGACATGTGAGCATTTTCTCTTGTGAAGGAAGGTATACTTTTGTTAATATGGTAGTTGTATTTGCCTCATTGTGTTGTGATTAGCACGTACAGGGAGGATAAGGCAGTAATTACTATATTTGCCCCTGTTCGAATAATTGTGATGTTGGATCATGAAAAAGTTGATATTACTACAAATAGCTCTCCAATCAGGTTGATTGTTGGGGGTAGAGCCAGATTAGTTAAGCTTGCTAAGAGTCCTCAGGTGGCCATTAGTGGGAGGAATGTCTGTAGGCCTCAGGCTAGGATTATTGTTCGGCTATGAATTTGATAGGAGTTAGAGTTTGCAAGGCAGAAAAGTATGGAGGATGTAAGACCATGGGCAATTATTAGGGCTGTAGCTCCTATGTAGCTTCAAGGTGTTTGGGTAAGAATGGCTACAATAACAAGTGCTATGTGGCTGACAGAGGAGTATGCAATGTGTGACTTTAGGTCCGTTTGGTGAAGACAAATTGAACTAGTTATGATTATACCCCATAGGGATAGTATGATAAATGGATACGCTATAAAGTCGGTTACTGGATTGAGGAGTAATGAAATTTGTAGTATGCCGTATCCCCCTAGTTTTAGTAGGACTGCTGCAAGAACTATAGAGCCTGCAGTGGGGGCTTCTGCATGGGCCTTGGGTAGTCAAAGGTGGAGGCCATGTAGTGGTATTTTTACTATGAAAGCTATTATGCGTGCTGGTCACATAAAGACTTTTTGACCAGGAACTAGATATTAGTTGTGCTCAGTACTGAAGTATTAAGAAGTCCAGATACAAATACGAGGAATAGTGGCAGCACTGAGCACTTTTACGCCCACCACTTTCTCTCTGCCTAGGGCGTCTGTGTCTTCATTTTGTACATATTCATAGACTAGAACTTTAAGGGAACCACTCACTGAGGGGTCTCCGACTAGTAAATAACAGTACTCCATCCCTTGCTATTATTGCATAGAAATACTTGAAGGGACGGGGGAGCCTGGTGGGCTGCCGTCTATGGGGTCACACAGAGTCGGACACGACTGAAGTGAATTAGCAGCAGCAGCAGCAGCAGTACTGACAAAGGTAACGTCTCTTCTTACAAAGCCAGTACAGTTGTGTAAATAAGCTAGATTAATTTTTGGTGCCTGGGAAGATGAAGGAACTTATTCTCAGTGGTTGGGAAGCACATTTGAGAACATTAAAGGCGTATACAAAGTGTCCTTTTTCAGTGGTGTTTATTTGGCAGATCTTTAGGAGAGATTAGACAAAAGTGTGTTAATGAAGCTCCCCAGTGCTAGGTGGTACCTAAATCTATTAGAAAGGCTTGGAGTCTTTCACAAGTACAGGGGACTAACCAGAATGCTTGCTTGTGAAAAGAGAAAATCCTGTCAGGCTGAGAATTTCTTGCAGAAAGAGGCAGAGAAATTTTAAGGGATATGTCTCATCATTGAAGTAGCCTTGTTATCCACAGTTTTCTCTACTGGAGGCAACTCTCACGTGAGCAGCTATGGTTAAGTCTGAGGGGCAGAGGATAGGATGCCAGAACCTATGTTCATAAAACCTGCAGACCTTACAACAAAATTATTACCTTAGCAGCTGGAAAGAATACATACCAACCCATGCACAGGATTTAACATTACCGGGATACCTACATAAGGGACGTTTAGTCAGACTGTGGCTGAGTGGCAGTGTATATGATGGAGGAAACACAGAATTCGGAGGGAAGAAATCTCTTTCATTGGTACATTCTTATAGGTGGGGCATTGATATTTTCATTTTATCACAGAGTATTTTAAATTGAAAAAGTAATGCGTGAAAATGGTTAAAAATTAAAATACCCCAAGGTATAAACAAAGGCCTGACCTCCAAATCACCTTTCTCATTTGTAGCCCAGTTGGCCTTTATGTGCTACTTATACCCATTGAGGATCTCTCAACTCAGTGCACTGTTCTAAGGATAACAAACATCCTTCCAGCTCAGATCCTGTCCCATCAGATGGTTAGCTCCTATACAAGAAGAAAGTTTGCCATCTTTGCAGCATATAGAGCACCCAGCCAAGGGCTTTTCGCTTCTGTAGCTACTCAATAAATTTTACACTGAGAACTCTTAATTTTTAACACACACATGCACGCTTCCAGCATTTCTTTTTACCCCGCATTCCTTCCTCTGCGCAGGGGCTGTGTTGCACTGACTGAATCCGCCCAGGCCCCCTGCCCCGTGGTCCTCACACTCCTCTCTGGGTCCCTACGATGAGCTCGTAAGGCAGCCCAGTCTGGCTCCTCTGGGGCAGTCCTTGTCCCCGCTGCTGCTTGGCTTCTTCCCCAGCCCCTCTGGGTGCCTCTGTCCCCTGAGTATACAGGACTCAGCATCTAGATTTAGGGGGAGAGGGTTTTTGTTTTTTGCTTTTTAAAAAAATTTAAGTATAGCTGATTTACAGTGTTTCAGATGTACAAGAAATGATTCAGTTTTATATACATATATATAACACACATGCACATATGTACATGCATGTATATGTATATATTTCTTTTTCAGATTGTTTTCCATTATAGACTGTTACAAGATATCGAATATAGTTCCCAATGCTGTACAGTAGGTCCTTGTTGTTTATTTTATATATAATAGTGTGTTTCCATTAAACCCAAATTCCCAATTTATTCTCCCTCCTACCCTTTGGTAACAATAAGTTTGTTTTCTGTGTCAGTGAGTCTGTTTCTGTTTTGTAAATTAGTTCATTAGTATCATTTTTTTGATTCCACGTATAAGTGATATCATGTGATTTTTGTCTTTCTCTATCTGACTAGACTTAGAATGATCCTCTCTAGACCCACCCTATGTTGCTGCAAAGAGTGAGAGTTTAAACAGTGCTTCCCCTATGAAGCTTCTCCTCATCTCCAAATTAGGTTAGAGTCTCTTCATGTAATACCCTATATATATATATATATATGTCTCCCATTTTGCCTTCATCACGAGTATATTTATTTCATTTAGGAGAGGTAGCTAAGACATTTTGTTCTCTTACTATATGCTATGTAAACATTTGACAAGCACTTTCTCATGAGTTCTTCAGAGTGCCTTTTTACTATACAGTTAATTGAAGCCTGTTGATAAATAACTTGCTGTATATGTCACACAGGTTGTCTGATCCTAGAGCCAGTAAGCTCCTGACTTCCGTGCTTCATAGCCCTAGTGGAGGATGTCAGGAGTGTCAGTTCCTGGCCAGAGGTCAGCACGGTGATAGTAGAGGTTGGAGGCAGGAATAGGAGCTTCATGAAGTTTGTGATTTGGGAGACATCTTTCTTGGTTATCTGGGCTACCTATTAGGTAACTTTCCGGGGTGTTCCTAAAGCATGCTGCCTCTGTCAGGAACTCTGGAGAGGAAGAGAGGGTGCCATATATCTGAACTACAGACTACATTTTCTCAGCTCGGCTGGCTAACTTCGGAACCATGCTTCTGTATTTTTATCAAGGTAGCTCCTCTCACAGTAACACGTGCATGTGTACCTGCATGCTCAGTCGTGTCCGACTCTGCGACTCCATGGACTGTAGCCTGCCAAGCTGCTCTGTCCATGGGATTCTCTAGGCAACAATACTGGAGTGGGTTGCCATGCCCTCCTCCAGGGGGTCTTCCCGACCCAGGGATCAAACCCGCATCTCCTGCACTGCAGGCAGGTTCTTTACCACTGAGCCACCGGGGAAGCCCTCGCAGTAACACATTAATTAGTAAAGAAGAACCTGTGGTAAAAAGCAAGTGTCTCCCACGCACCTGCTGCTCCATCTCAATAGTATGGAGGCAATTTCTTGGTTTGTTTCTGATTGTCTTTCTACTAATTGTAATTTCTCAGAAAAGGGTGTTAAGAAGTAAATGTTTTGAATCCTTGTCAGTCTAAATATGTCTTTATTCTGCTCTTCACGGAATGACAGTTTAGTTGTGTATAGAATTGTCGACTGAGAATTACTTTTCCTTAGAAAGTGGAAATGTCTGATGTTCTATTATTCATTTTATTGCAGGTGAATTTTTTCTGTCTGAAAGCTTTTGTTTTTTTTCCCCCTTGATGTTTCAGAATCCTCCATGATGTCTCTGTGAGGTCTTCTTCATTAAGTGTGTTGGGCAGTTTGTTGCCCTTTCAGTCTAATGGTGCATGTGTTTCTCAGCTATGACTGTTTCTTTGATTTCTGCCTCCCCATTTTCTTTAATCTCTTCTTTGATTTCCCCCTACTCAAGGGTTCAGTCTCTTAAGTTGGCCCTTTACGTCTCTCATATTTCTCTAATATCAGTATTTTTCTGTATTCTTGTCTTTTTGCTATACCTTCTGGTAGACTTCCTTTTCCCATTTCTTTAATTTTTTAAAAAAATCACATTTTTAATAACTTTAAATACTTAAGAGCCCTTCTATACTCTCTTTCTTCCTGCCATGTTTGCCTGTGATAGGGCTTTACATAATTACTATATTTCCTCTTCTTTAACTTCAGTTGTTTTATTTTCTCTAGCATCAGCTTTTCTTTTTACTGACATTCTGAATTTTCCTCATGGGCCTGGTAACTTTCGATTATTTATCCCTAAAATAGAAGGCCTGGATAGCCATTGTGGGTGTCCTCTGCTGAGTAATTAGAACTGTGTTGGAGCTGGCTCTTTCTCTTTAGTAGGTATTCTAACTGGGAACTTTGTATGGAGTGGGGCAGGTCTGGGTGGATGGCAACCCACTCCAGAATTCTTCCCTGGAGAATCCCTTGGATGGGGGAGCCTGGTGGGCTACAGTCCACGGGGTCACAAAGAGTTGGACATGACTGAGTAACTTCACTTACTCACTCACTTTACATTATGGGGACAGATCTCCAAATTCCCAGAATGAGAAAGATTTTAATCTGTGGTGCCAATAGCCACACTAGAAACCTTAGCTTTTCTAATTTATTTTTTTAAGTTTGTTCAATTAAGTATATTTGCCGGTGTTGAGGGGGGTGTTGTTTATTCTTTACTTCTTTTAGAAAGAACTCCTAGGGGGCTTTATTTTGCTTTTGTCTGGGAAATTCTGGCAGCCTATACAGTAATCCCCCGTTATGTGTTGAGATATGTTCAAAGATCCCTCTTCGTTTTCTGAATGTTGAGCTTTAAGCCAACTTTTTCACTCTCCACTTTCACTTTCATCAAGAGGCTTTTTAGCTCCTCTTCACTTTCTGCCATTAGGGTGGTGTCATCTGCATATCTGAGGTTATTGATATTTCTCCCGGCAATCTTGATTCCAGCTTGTGTTTCTTCCAGTCCAGCGTTTCTCATGATGTACTCTGCTTATAAGTTAAATAAGCAGGGTGACAGTATATCCTTTTCCTAGTATATGCCTAAAACCATAGGTCATGGCAAACCCTATATAGATGATGTTTTTTCTTCTGTACACATACCTGTGGTGAAAAGTTTAATTTATAAATTAGGCTAGGCACAGGAAAAGATTAACAAGCCATACTAATAATAAAATAGAAAAATTATAACATATACTATAATAAGCATTATATAAATGTAGTCTCTCTCACGCTGTACAGACTCCTACTGCACAGATTCAGTGCCTTTGCCATCGTAGCTAAACACTTACTGCTTGGGCTGAAACTTTTGCAGTCCAAGGTGTGACAGCGAAAACTAGCACAAATTTCTTTTTGCTTCATCATGGTTTCACAGCAGATTCAATCTTACCACAGATCTTAGCATCCTCAGCATATGATTTTTTTTTCTTTCATTATTAAGTTGTGAACGTCCACCTTCTCACTCAAAGGAAGTACTTACCTACCGTACAGCTTCTCTTTGGCAGATTCAGATTGCCAGCATCACTTCTCCATTATAAAGTGGGGGCCATTATAAAGTGAAATCAGGATTCCTTAAACGCAGGCACAGAGATACCACGACAGTTGATCTGATAACTGAGATGGGACTAGCAGGCAGGATATGCTGGTCAAAGGGATGGTGCCAGACAGCGTGAGATTTCAGCACGCTGCTCAGAGCAACACTCGACTTAAAACTTATGACTTGTTTATTTCCAGAATTTTCTATTTGCTGTTCTAGGAGTGAGGTTGACTGTGGGTAACTGAAACCGCAGATAAGGATGAAGGGGCTACAGTACTGTAACTGCCGATGAGGAACAGTAACTAGGGCGTGTGGACAGGTACTTTGCTCCATGTGTAGACCTTCAGTTCATTCATCCTTTCTCAGCCCCATGTCTTGCTCCTGTACTTTTGCAGTACTTGTTGCTTCTAAGCAGTCACATCTTACCAGACAGCTTCCACATCCTTTGTGTTCTCTTGGTATCTTTCCATCGTCCTGCTCCCATTTACTCTCTGTCATCTAGTACAGATAGGGATTGGGAAACTGTAGCCTGCAGGCCAAATCAGTCTGACTCCCTGTTTTTGTAAATAAAGTTTTATTGGAATACACCCGTGCTCATTTGTTCACATGTCATCCATGGCTGCTTCTGTGCTATGATGGGAGAGCTGAACAGTTGAAACCAAGACTAGCAGAGCTGACTATCTGCCCCAGAGACTGAATGGCATACAAAGCCTAAGCTCTCTAGTCTCTGATCCTCTACAGGAAAGGTTTGCCAACCCCTGGTCTAGGAATGTTTTCTGGTGAGCATACCTACCTGCCTTTACTCTCTCAGCCTCTTCTCTTCATAGGTATTTTAATTGATCATAAAATTCTCTTTTAGTTCAGTAATACTGAGGGAGTGCATAAATTCCCTCAGGCCTCCAAAGGCCTACTTGATGCTCTGGTACTGGAAAGACAGATTTCTTACTCTTCTCTATGTTGGTATACTGGCAGCCTGCTTATCAGTGACTGCCTTCCATGTCTGACCCTGTGAAGTCATGGGAGAGGCTCTGTGAGAGAACAGGGACTCTGTGTAGTTCCTTGTGTCTTAACACAAGACCGTGATGAACATAGTAAGCTTTCAAAAAGTGTTTGTTGAATATATTATGTTTCCTTTTTTTTCAGACCAGTTGGGATCATCTGTTTTGTTTTGTTTTTTTTTCTTCTGAGAGCACATTTAAAATAACATTTACCTATTAGTTCATTTTTATATCCTTTCTTAAAAGACGACTTATATGAAGAATGGTTAATCTTATTAAGAATAGAGAGGAGCTTTGTATTCTGGATGTATGTCAATCCAGATGTTGTTTACTGTTCACCTTCTAGAAATGTTCTTTTATAGACTAAAGTAATGTAATCTACTTTTTCATTTTTTTTTCTCTTTATAGTATCACATTATTTAATGGGTAAATAGTTGGAGTTTAAATAGTGATGTGTTTGCAGTCGATGAAATGTCTTCATAGTGATCCAGAATGTTCTGAGTGTATTGTCAAATACTTTTCAATTGAGATTAAAAAAAAAAAAAAACTCGATTATGTGAAATGATTACAAAAAATAATTCTGAAACAAAAGATTTGTAAACAGGAGTAAGAGTGGAATCTAAATTGATGGTTTTTTTTACTCTGGTATGTGTGTGTGCTTGTCTTTCTGACCGTCCATTATTTAAACTCATTTCTCGTCTAAATTATGACAGATGTACTGAGTTCTTAGGTAATAAAGAAATGATGTAGATATTTCCATTAGAGTAAATTTGTCATTTTTTTTCTGCTGCAGTTAATGTGTTTTCTCTTGAATTCTGGTGTCCTCAATAGTACCAATTTAAAATGCATAGCCGTTCCATAAAGTGGAGATGGCTCCTGAATGCTCATTTGGAAATAAAGCAAATAGCCTGTTTTAAGAACTTCTGCAGAAAAGCATTTTTTATAGATCTGCTTCTTTCCCTGTTATTTCCTTTAAAAAACACAATTCAGTACTCATTATTGGGTGTTATTTGATTTAGCCCATCTCCCATGCACCTTTCAAACACATGAGCAAGTTTATAAATGCATAAATTTTGGGTTTTAAATGTTTTTATGTAACTGTATCATACGTGTAGAGGAAAAAGAAAGGGACATTGGCATCTCCCAAAGGAAGGAATGAGGAGGATGTGTTCTTGGCATTTTGAGACTGTTGAGCTCTGATGTGGTGATAAAGAAATGTTCTTGGCCTCTGACGGCAGATTTCACAGGTCTAGGATCCGGGGCAACGGGGAGTATCTTCCACATTTTCTTCTTGCTTGTTTGTTTTTTACTTTTGCTACATGTGTATAATATGCTTATGAAAAGAACCCCACTTTTTCTCAGAATACGTTGTCTTTTATCTTATTACACCTAAACATTTTTGAAGAAATTGTTTTAAATGGAATCTCCAAGAGATGAGGAGCTATGTTAGGTATGTATACAGTGTCATTGTAGAAGAGTTCAGCAGTTCCATAAATATAAGGCAAACAGTAAAGTATAATGATATGAGAAGTTTTTATAGGTATTTTTTTTTCCCTTTTTTAATCAGTGCCATCCTGTAGTACTTTCCAAGATGGTATAACTGTTCTATATCAGCGCTGTCCAGTATAGTAGTCACTAACTACAAATAAATGTTGAGAACTTGAGGCATGGCCAATATGACTAAGGAATGTAATATTTCATTAAAAGCTTTTTGGTATTTTTATGGTTTATTAATTAGAGAGTAACAGATTGTAATTTTGTGTTATTTATTTTTTTCTTTTCAGGTAAATATATGCAGATGATGAACATTCTTAAGCCAATTGCATTTGATGTTATCCATTTCATGTCTCAGCTCTTTGATTATTACTTGTATGCAATATATACCTTTTTTGGTCGGAATGATTCAGTAAGTCAGTCTTTGGGGGAGGAGTCTGTTTCTTTTAAAATTTGTTTTTGTAAATGTAAAGTTCATTCTCTCTCTATAAAATACACAACTAACATTATTTTGACAATTATCCATCCAGAATGCAACAGAATTATTGATACTAGCTTTTTGTGTGCCCAGTTGCCTTGTTTAAAATATATTAGTTTTAAGCTTTGATATAATAAGACTTATTGTATATTATTCACATTTTTGGCAGAAAAAGTGCAGCATCTTTTTCTAACTTTGATGCATTTTGGCAGTGAAAATGTACAGGTTGCTTTGTTTAAATCTAACTCGGTGTATATTTATTACAATAAATGAAACATTTTAAATATTGGCTAACAACCATAGCAGGCACTGTACCTTCAGAAGATAATGGCAAATATTTTTAAAAATAATATGAAAATCTTTGAACTGAACCACTGCCTGCCATAGAATTAATATTTCCTGTACCTCCATTATGTGCTTACAAAGATCTTGTTGAGTTTTCTCTTTTTCTGCTCCTAAGGAGAACAGCACAGTATTAAGCAGGTAACTGATCTGGTATTTGGGAATTCCTAGATGTTTGACAGATTTTTTTTTTTTTTTAATAAAAACATAGCATTGGATTTTATGAACATTTCCTAATACTAATTTTTCACATACAATATTTTGTACCTTTTCAAAAACTTGTGAGTTTTAATGGATGACTATATTCATCATGCAAAATACTCATATTCTCACTGTGATCACAAGTAAATCAAAGACAGGATCTTTTAATATAGGATCTAAATTTGCTGTGTTCTTAACTCTGAAAAATTAGAATACTAACATAATCAGAGACTTAAGTTCCTGCAGAATTCATGTCACCGTAAAATCGGTACTAACTCATTACACAATGCTCAATAAATATTAAAGAAGAAAGCCATTCTGGAGCTTTAGCTAATTGTTAGCATCTTTTCGGCTCTTCTAAATAAGCTTTACTGTATCTTCTTAGACTGTGCCTCTAGAGCAGTGCTTTCCAAGAGAAGTTTTGCAATAATTGAAATGTTCTGTATTTGTAGTGCCCAATATGGTAACTACAAGCCACAGTGTCTTTTGAGCGCTTAAACGTGACTGGTATGATTGGGGACTGGATTTTTCATTGTACTTGATTCTAGCTGGTTTATATTTAAATTAGCCACATGTGACTTGTGACTATCATATTGGTTAAAACAGTTCTGTTCAGGCTTGAACGTTTGTCAGGATAGACCATATTTCTGGGCCATGAAACATGTTCCAATGAGTTTAAAAACCATAGAAATCATATAGGATATATTTTCTGATGTCAATATAATTAAATTAGAAAGAAATAACAATAAAATGGGAAGACTGAAATATTTCAAAATTAACACACACCTAAATAAAGATTGGGTTAAATAAGAAACCACTAGAGAAATTAGAAACTATTTCAAAGTGAATGATAATGAAAACACAGCATACCAAAATTCATGGAGTGGAGTTAAATCAGTGCTTAAAAGGAAGTATCTGATATTCAGCTTTGCCCTCTTCTTTTCCAGTCTATTTGCCTTGTATTTTTTAGTCTGTAGGCCTCATACAGCATATATATAAAAATTACAAAAACTTGACTTCCAGCACAACGTAAAATAAAAGTGGCGAGAGTTGACGTCCTGTTCCCTCCTCCCTCATCTCTCCAGGATAGAAAGTTTTGAACCTTTTGCCATGATGCCAGCTATTTCATAGAGTCCTATGATCATGTTGACAAAATTCTCTTCTGTTACTGGTTTTCCGAATTGTTATTATGAAAGGATAAATTCATGTTATCATGAAAGGATAAAGTTTCTGCATCTATTTAAGCAATCATAACTTTCTTTCCTAAAGAAATATATTAATATGATAAATTACGTTGGTTAAAATCAAAGTAGTATTTTAGGCTATTAAACCAGCCTTGTATTCCCAAGACAAACACCACTTGGTCATGAAGGAATTTGGTAATATTTTCTTGTTGTTGTTTGTCAATAAGTCGTGTCCAGCTCTTTGCAATTCCATGGACTGTAGCATGCCAGGCTTCCCTGTCCTTTACTGTCTTCTGGAATTTGCTCAAACTCATGTCCATTGAGTTGCTGATGCCATCCATCCATCTCATCCTCTGTCATCCCCTTCTGTTTCCTCAATATTTTCTTAAGAATTAAAAAAAAAAAATTGTGTTCATAAAGTTTATGAGTCTGTAGTTAGGTTTTCTGTGATATCTTTGGCTTAGAAATCAGTGTAATATTAGTCTCATAAAACAATTGGAAAACATTCTTTTTTGTATTTTTTAAGAGTCTATGTAGGGTTAGTACTTTTTGAAGGTTTTTTATTAAATTTAACAATAACTGGTAAATATTCTGTCTCTTCTAAGGTCAATTTTTATGAGTTTGTCAAGGAATTTGTCCATTTTATGTGGTTTGGTAAATTTATTGGCATAAAATTATTCATAAAATTCTCTTATTATCCTTTTAATGTTGAAGAATCTGTAGTGTTAGCCATACTCTCATTCTTGATATTGAAAATATGTGTCATCTCTGTTTTGTTTTTTCTGTGTCAGTGTGACCTTTCCCATCCTTGGGTTCTTTAAGTATATGAAAATTTTTAGGCTTTGTAGTTGAAAGTAGTAATCTGTAGGAAAGAAATTCTGGCGAATTCCCTCCTGATAAATTCATTAGACTGATTGATGTTAGTGTGACACACGTGTCAATAGCTCTCTTGTTCCCTTGAGGGTGAAGATTTGACTTCTTTCCTTGATGTTTTGGTAATTTGGTGTTTGGAAACCCTCTGCATGCTAAGAATTTGAGTAAAAACTCATCACATACTTTTCACTACTTTAAAGTTAAAACATTTGCAGGGTTCTCTCCAAAGTGATTTAACATGCTTTTCGTTGTCTTTTTCAGTTGGAATCAACAGGACTAGGTCTTAGTAGTAGTAGACTAAGAACAACTCTAAACAGGATACAAGAAAGCCTCATTGATCTGGTAAGTAATCCATTGGAACTCATTCTTTCAAGTTATTTAAGATAGAAATTGGTCATCTAATCAACTGCATGTAAATGTATTTCTATACATACATTAATTTCCTGTGTTCCTAGTCCACTAATTGCCTGTAGGAAGTAAGATGGACGTATATTATAGCCAGATGGAGAGAGAAAGCTAGTATATACAAAAGAATATGATACTGGTTCTGTGTGCAGTGCAAGTTCAAAGAGAAGAAAGGTTTATCTTCAGAATTAATGTCTGAGAATGACTAAAGGAGGATGCTCGACTTTGAAGAGCAGATATGGGATTAGTGAGGAAAAGGAGAAGGAATGGTATTCAAGATAAGGTTCCAGGGCTGAGCAAGGGCTTGGAGGTGGGAGCAAGCCCAGCCCAAACTGACAGGTTTTTGTGATGGGCATCTGTTTATGCCAGAGAGTTGTGTTGCAAAGATTGTTTAAGGACCACTTTGTAAATGTCTTTAACATTTCAGATGTTTGGGTTTAATCTGGCTATATAGTAGGGAGTCTTGATTCTTAACTGTCATGTGATGAAATGCATGTTTTAAAATGCTGTGTTAGCAAAACTGGGACTGATCCTCTAGAGTATTTAAGCCAACACAAGTATTTAATACAAGAAAAAAGTTTTTTTCTTAGTGCTTGGTCACTGTAGCCAGAGACGTGTGTTCTTCAGTGCTTTTCTCTGCATCCATGAATTTTCCTTTATTCCTTCACTTACCCAAATAAGTGATCACTTTTGCATAAGCTCTGTATTATGAGCATACTTCATATAGAAGTTTTTGTAATCATTCATTCTTTTAAGCATTACTTATTTGGAATAATTATTGTGTATCATGCATTACTGTAATAGTGGAAAAGTCATCAGTACACAGAGGTAATTCTCATCTTCTTGAAACTTGCATTTTACCGGGGCAGTGAGACAGATAAATATGTAAGAGTGGCAGGTCCTGATAAGTGCCAAGAAGAAAATGAAGCAGGGTGATGGGACAGTGCTCTTCAGACAGAGATATGAATAAAGTGAGAGAGCCATGTGTGGATATGTCGTGTGAGCACTGTTTATGCAGAGGAAATAACCTGTATCTGTCTCATCCAGTCCCCTTTAAATTTGAAGATCTTTTTGCCCAGCATTTATTTTTAAAATATACATTCATATTCATAGCACTTACTTTTGTATACAGCATCTCATCAATGTATGTATATAGAGTAAATGAATAAACTTGAATCCTTGAGTTTGGTGTCACCTGGATTAACCTGGCTTGTTTTCTTGGTCTTGTTGTCCACTTAATCCTGATCTTCATTTGCAGAGTCAAAGCTTGTTGGACCCAGTCATCAATTTTTTTTTTTTTGGTTTTGTGTAAAATCCATCATTGACTTTTCAGCCCCATTGGCATTTATCCGTTTCAATTTTGCTTCTCCTTGTTTGACACTGAGTATAACCTTTAACCTGAAGATCTTGTTTTCCAGATCTTAGCCTACAGCTGAATTATTTCTTGTCTCTGGCTGAATGCCTGATGATAGATGGGCCAAAATATACTACTAGAGTCATTCACGCTGGTGGTTGTCTGGTAGCTCTGCTAGTTACTAGCTTATGATTGTCAGGCCACAGTTCCAGATCTGACCCTTGAGGTGTAGATTTAATGCTGTCATACAGTGTGTGATGAAATAGCATGATCCAGTAAACAGTGACCAAACTAGCTGTTCTTTAGGACAAGCAGTCACCCATCTACTGATAACAATGTATCTGTAGCATCTGGCAGACCAGTTCTTGATGCATTGGAGACGCTTTTTCCTAAATTGGTGTAATAGTTTTATGAATGCATTTTTTTTTAAACCAGAGACAAATCTCTCCCTAATAAATAGATTTTGCCTTTTGGTACCTTATCTTTTAAAGGTATTTATTTGTTTACTTTTGGCTGCACTCTGGGTCTGTATTGCTGTGCACGGGCTTCTCTGTTGCGGCCCAGAGGGGCTGCTCTTCGCTGTTATGTGCGGGCTTCTCATTGCGATGGCTTCTCTTATTGCAGAGCACAGGCTCTAGGCTCACGGGCTTCTGTAGTTGTGGCACGTGGGCTCATTGTGGAATGTGGAATCTTCCCAGACCAGGGATCAAACCTGTGTCCCCTGCATGGGCAGGCGGATTCTCAACCACTGGGGAAGTCCCTAAAGATATCTTTTTTTAAGACCCTATTCTTCCCATCTCTTAAATCAAAGACTGCACCTTGGACCAGAAGCCTGTGCAGACTGTCGTTCCCCTTCACTGACCTTTGACAGAGTCTCTCCGGAGTCCTGACTCCTCTGATGGATAAGACTGTATAGCAGTACACTAGAAGTTTTTCTGAAAATTCCCCTTAGTTTCCAATGGTTTACATGTTAAATTGTTATTCATAATGAGAAGCATTGTTTTATTATGTTAAAAAATATATTTGTTGTTTACTAGATCTTGATCTCAGGTTTCCATAAGCTGGAATATAAATCATCTTCATTAATTTGCATCTACACTGGCAGAGAACATTAATTGGTTTCTTGCTATTCAATATATTTCTTGTCTATTAAAACAAATTATAGCCTAATCAATCTGAAACCACTGGATGAAAGTAGTGTTTTTTCCTCATATTTCTCCTGTGTGTTCCTTAAAACTTTAATAAGCACTTTTTGGGTAATTTCCCCATATATATTTTTTAAGTTTTGCTTGTCTTCAAGCTGTAAAAGGCAGAATCAAATCATCATGTTCTTTAAAATGCCACCTGAAGCTGTTTATCATGTAAATTCACTGTAAACTAAGAAAATTTGTTTGACACATCAAATAAAAGTCTAAAAAAAAAATGGTCTAATAGTGAACAAGTAGGAGAGAGGGCTGGCGTAGGTGGTGCTGGTATCAGAAATGTGAATTTTTAAGTATCTACCTGGTGATGCTAAGTTGTTTGCTTTAAGACCTTTGGCCAACTTTGAATCTTTGATGAGAAAAAGTGTATTCTAAATTGATCCAGAAAAGTCCATAAATATGAATTTTCTTTGTGTTAGTACATTAGTGGCAGAAAAAGCTACAAATGTAACTTTCACTGTGAGAATAAAGATGGCGGTTTCATTTCTTAAAGTCTTCAAAGGGCTGTATATCCTTTCCTTACTCTCCTGGTATGAGCTGAAGCATGGGTCCTGTTCAGAAGCTTTTCCATTTAAGTGCGCAGTAAGCACATACCATTTGCTTACGTCATGTTGACATTTGGTGACTTTCTTGCTCTTCTTGAGCATATTTCCCCAGATGGGTCTGTTTTGAAGGTAGACCCATCAAGATTTGTTGATGGATTACAAGAGGAGTTTGACACTGAGAGGAGTCAAGGATGGCAGCTGACTTCTGGAGCCTGTACCATTAGTGGGTGGATAAGGCTAAAGGAGCTGCACGTTTTCGGAGGACATCAGGAGTTTAGTTTCAGATATGTTGAATCCACTAAAGATGAGAGACCGGTCAGGGCTTAAATTTTGAGCTGTTGGCATGTGGATGGCATTTAACTCTGTGAGACCAGATGAAATTAACTCTGTGAGAACAGAATGTAACTAAGAGAAGTGTCAGGAATAAAGGCTGGAGCACGCTGGGTTCAAAGATCTGGAGGAATATTCAGAGATGGATATTCAGAGTTGACTGTTGGACTTGGCCCTAAGGAGGCCAGTGGGTACTTGGTTAACTCTTTCTTTGTGGAGTGAAGCAGACGCCTGATGGGAATGAATGGGCTTGAAAGAGAATAACAGAGTAAGAGAAGGTTCTTACCATCCTCTCCATCAGTGAAACTGAGGAGGGTCAGCTCATGCCAAGAGGCATGCCATGAACTTAAGGTACAGAGAGGGTGAAATTGGTCCCTGCCTCGGGAACTCACAGCGCAGTAAGGGAGAATAGCCGCTGACACCCTGTGCTGTACGCCACATATGGGCATGCATGTAGATAACGGTAACGCAAGTACATTTCTCGGGAGAGTGAGAAATTTACAGGAAGGAGGTGAATATGAGTTTACACTTAAAAAGTGAAGTAAGAGCTTGGAAGACAAGGAGAAAAGAGCTCTGACAGGAGCGTCAGTAGGACAGGTGTAAAAACAGTCCAGTGTGACCAGGTCTTAGGGGTGCAGAGATCATCTGGAAACGAGACTGGCAAGGTGGTAAAGGAGTGATGTCATGGCAACAAGTTTAGGCTTTTTCTCCATAAGGAAGGGATTGTCAGTTGAGATTTTTAAATTACAGACTGGTGTGATCACGTGTCCATTTTAGAAAAATCACCTAGGTATTATTGAAAAATAAACCAGTGTAGAAAGTGGAGTCGAAACAGGAGAAGCTAGAGGGACCATTAGGGGACTTTTAGAATGGGTCCGGTCAGGAATGTGGTGGGGCCCTGGTCCTGATAATGACATGAGGAAGAAACAGACAAGAGAGTTGTCTGTTTAGGCATGATGGAGGTGAAAAGGAAGAGGGGTCAAGAGTGATTCTAAGGCTTTTTACTTGGACAGTCTGGTAGGTGGTGATTAAATAGCCACCAGAATTAAATTATTAAATATAATAGCCCAGGCAACCAATTGGTATGAAACGGTATGAAATTTTGTGATTTATTTTTATTTATTTATTTTAGACAGTAGTGGGGTGAATTTTGTTCCTTTTTAGTAGAAGGAAATAAATAATGGAGCCATGACACTGATTAACTTGCATGGTTCCCTTATCCTGATCGTCCTGAGAGAAAACACAGTTGTTCACAAAATAACTTTTAAATACTAATTGAGTAATTAGAAATTGAAGAGAGACAGTACCTTTAGTAGAAGACAGGTTATTAAAAAAACTAAAGAATAAAGCCATTTTCTAACTTGAAAAGTTTTATAATGTATTATTTCCATTTGCTAAATTTACAAACCTATAATGCTCTCAGAGTTCTATGCGTTTTATATCTCCTTTTTTTCCATAAGGCACATGTTAAGAGATTTGTGATTATAAAATTGATTTAAAAGGTAATCTAGATTTACATTTTATACACTTCTAGCTTTGTTTATATTCAGGTTTTGTGCTGTAATTTTCTTCGAGGATCTTTTAAGGCTCAGCCCACTCGTCTCTTTGGACATCTGTTTATTTTCATCTGCCATCTCCCTGCAGATCAGTAATCTATGCATAGACATATACAATACAGTTGATTCTATTTCAGTTTAGAACTACATTTTAGTCCTACCTTCTTGGGAATACGCCAAGATTACCTTGGTTAAAACTTTGATGTGAAAGTTTGATTGATTACACCACAGTTTTTTGGATTTTAACAGTTTGATCCTGGTGGGGCAGTCTCTTTTTCAACATTAATAAGTTCTTGAAAGACTTCTCACTATTGTCTCTATGAAATATTTGTCCCTTCGTAAGGATTAGTTTGAGTGAACTCTGGGAGTTGGTGATGGACCGGGAGGTCTGGCGTGCTGTGATTCATGGGGTCGCAAGGAGTCAGACACGACTGAGCAACTGAACCGAACTGAACTGAAGGATTTCTTGTTTGACCACGTTTAGAAAAATAGTGTATGGAGTTGGGTCAATTTCCTTTGGTATAAAAAGGAAAGTTCTACTAGTTAGGAACTATAAAAGGAGGGGAAAAGAACTGAAATCAAGTGTGATTAACATATGCCTGAGAGCATCTTAAATTGTAGGTCCGGTTTTGTAACGTCATGCGGTCTGTTGCTGTTAGAGTTGCTGTTCCAGGCTGTGTGTGCGCACGTGTGTTGTCTTTTCAGGAGGTTTCGGCTGATGCCGCTGCCACGCTCACAGCAGCAGAAGAGAGGAAGGAGAAGGTGCCGAGTCCTCACCTGAGTCACCTAGTGGTTTTGACCTCTGGGGACACACTGTATGGGTTGGCGGAAAGAGTGGTCGCCACAGAATCCTTGTAAGTTATTAAAAACAGTTGCTTTGCCATTAAATAGTCAAGAAAGATGATAAAAAGTAAGCATCGTAGTCAATATTAAATTACTCAGTATTTCTGAGAAATATGTCCTAAGATAGAGTCCCAGTCGATTTTTAAAATGGCGTGGTTGATTTTTAGGTGTATAAATGGGAGAAGGGAAATCTTTTAAGGTTTGTTCTTTGGCAGCATGATCCTTGCTTTAAGTGAGGCTTCAGAGAAACACGTTAGAGTATGCTGCTACCGTTGCTTAGTCGCTCAGTCGTGTCCGGAATCTTTGTGACCACGTGGACTGTAGCCCACCAGGCTCTACCCAGGGGATTCTCCAGGCAAGAATACTGGAGTGGACTGCCATTTCCTTCTCCAGGGGATCTTCCTAACCCAGCGATCGAACCTGTGTCTCATGCTCTGGCAGGTGGATTCTTTACTGCTGAGCCACCAGGGAGGCCCATGTTATAGTATAGTTCTTTGTATTTTCCCACTGAATTATGACTCTAGGGAAACTGTAGTTACACTGTCAGTTAAATGTAGTCGATCCTTGACCTTTGTAAATCACCAAGTTCTTTAGTAAAATTAAAGCGTATAACTTCTTCCATAACATGTGGGCATGACTGAGCAACTGATCACACAGTCAGACAGAATACTCTGAGTTTTTGTGTATGTAACAAAAGGTAGGGAAAAACAGAATGACTGCCAGCGGTCTTCCGGCTGAGTGACGCCCATTCATGCACACCAGCCTCCTGCCCTGAAGTTCATGTGTATGCCTCAGCCAAGTTCCAGTTTATTTCATGTTATGAATGTTTGGGTTATTTTTGAAAAGCACCAGGCGTTAAATCTGTGAATTCATGGGTCTGTTGTGTGTAATTTACATGGGACCTTTGAAAGAACTCCTTTCAAAAAATACCATTGTATTCTTCTTTCTATCTTTTGCATTGTCAGTGCTCATATCTTACAGGCAAAGCGGCATAACTGTATACCTTGTAGTAACCAGCTCAGCTCCCTTGAAGTCACGCTTCTTTCACATCAGCTCTCGTTCAGAGATAACTCAGCATTAATTTTTGTGTGAATTGTAAATGAGTGTGTCAAGTGGCCGTTTATGGTCGTTCTTTACAATGAAAAACAACTTTGTTAAACTTTTGGCCAGAGATCTTAAAGATTAGTTACACAGAAATATTGACAGGCTCTGAATCCTGTGTTTCACTTACATGGTGGGTTATTCATTCACTTTAGGGTATTCTTGGCGGAGCAGTTTGAGTTCCTTCAGCCTCATCTGGATGCTGTGATGCCTGCAGTCAAAAAACCATTTCTGCAGCAGTTTTATTCTCAGGTCAGACATGCCTGGTATATCCTTTCAACTGTGAGCAAGATAAGACTGTCACATGTTGTTTATTTTATTTTTTTATTTTTTGCTAATGATCAGTGTCTCAACTTCAGGAGAGCTGGATTAGAGTATTTGTTTATTCATTCATGAATTCCTGTATTAACTAGAAACTTATTGAACTCCTCATATAAGTTTTAATCTCATGAGAGAGCCAGTTAAAACTAAATATTACACACTAACATATGGAAAACAGATAGCCTGTGGGAATTTGCTATATGACTCAGGGAACTCAAACTGGGGCTCTGTGACCCCCTTGATGGATGGGGTGGGAAGTGGGAGGGAGGTTCAAAAGGGAGGGGACATATGTATACCTGTGGCTAATATTTGCAGATGTATGGCAGAAACCAACAGAATATTGTAATTATCCTTCAATTAAAAATAGAGGGAAAAAACCCTTATTACAATAAACTATAGTTCTGGGAAAGAAACAGTGGCAGGGTATTTAACCTTGACTAGAGATGGGGCGTGGAGAAGGCAATTGCACCCCACTCCAGCACTCTTGCCTAGAAAATCCCATGGATGGAGAGCCTGGTGGGCTGCAGTCCATGGGGTCTCTACAAGTCAGACATGACTAAGCGACTTCCCTTTCACTTTTCACTTTCATACATTGGAGGAGGAAATGGCAACCCACTCCAGTGTTCTTGCCTGGAGAATCCCAGGGACGGGGGAGCCTGGTAGGCTGCCATCTATGGGGTCACACAGAGTCGGACACGACTGAAGCGACTTAGCAGCAGCAGAGATGGGGCAGGTATAATTGGCAGAGAAATGCTGTCTTGAGGAAATGATGTTTAAACTGGACTGAAGAGAAAGAGTCACGAGTATATATATAATTTTTAATCTGTGTTTTTGATATACTTTCATTAGGTTTATATAATTTACTTTTTATTTTTAAAATTTTTACAATTTTTTTTTTTTATATTGGAGGATAATTGCTTTACAATGTTGCGTTGGTTTCTGCCATACAACAACACAAATCACCCATAAGGGATGTATTTCGACTGAGGCAGTGGCCTATATGAAGACCCACAGGTGAGAGAGAGGCATGGTGGAGCTGAGGAAGATTCAGATTCTTAGACAAGGGAAAAGGGATAGTGATGAGAAAGATGGCTGGAGTGAGTAAGCTGAAGTTACGTGACATCCAGCACTCCCAGCCAGGAGTTGGACTTTGTTCCAAGGGTACTGAGAAGCTGCTGGAGGATTTGAAAGAGGTGGTGAGTAGCACAGTGAGGTGTGTGTTTTGGAAAGAGAGCTTTGGGGGTGGTGTGAAGAATGGACTTCAGATGGCAACCTAGAGACCGGAGACCAGCTTGAAGACTTTTGGACTACTTCAGGTAAGAGACGATCGGATCTTGAGTTGCAGTGTGGAAATGGGAATGGAAATGGAGAAAAGCAAAAGAATTTGAGAAATATTTGCTCATCTCCATGAAAATCTGTAGTTTTACTGTTGTATTGTTAGTGGACTGAAGCATATTGAATGTCTCAAAATTATATTTTGAGTAAGATCTTTAGCCCACAAGTTATTTTCATAATTTATATCTCCAAATGTATAGTGTTTTATTTTCAGATATGATGTGTACTAGAAATGGGGGCAAAATAGTTTTTATAAATTTGATACTTTGAGAAAAAGTTTGGTTTTCTGTGAAATTTATTTCAGACGGTCTCAACGGCTAGTGAACTACGCAAACCAATTTACTGGATTGTAGCTGGTAAAGCCATTGATTATGAACAGATGCTGCTGCTAATGGCTAATGTGAAATGGGATGTAAAAGAAATTATGTCACAGCACAACATATATGTAGATACACTGTTAAAGGCAAGTATTCTGGGAAACACCTTTGTTAAAGATGTTTGTAGTATGGAACTATTCCTATAATTACAGTCACTCTAAAGTTGTGAGATTATGGTTTTTACCATATTCGAGCATTCTTGTGATATTAAAGCTCCTGAGTTGGATTTGGATTTCCTTCCAAATTTTATGTTCTTTTAGACCCAAGAATACTTTACAGATTTTCTCTTTGCTCACAGATTTCCCATTTTGAGTTAGAGTTTGATTAATGTGTATTGGCTGCCTTTCATATTACATAATCTCAATAGCCATGGCTGTAGTGACAAGAAGGCCTTTCTATAGTTGTATTTATATTCATTGGCAAGAGATCATACTCCTGGCTATTCTAGTTGTTTTTTTTCCAGAAATCACGTTAACTTTTGCTATGTGTCATGCAAACACCATTGTGTTTAATGACTTAAATTTATAAGTTTTCTGAAAAGAAGTGTAGTTGTTTTGTTTTTTCATTTATGTATCAAGAAATATTTATAAATCATCTGACATGTGTCAAACACTGATCTAGCTTCTAGCAATATAGTTAGTTGTGAACTAAGGAGCTTAATGTGCCATCAGGGTATTTATATGCTGGAGCAGGAACAACAGTAAAGAGATATATAATGTGTCAGGTGGTGAATAGTCTTATGAAAAAACAACCAGCAGAAGAGGGATAGAGAGTGGCAGAGTGTGGGTTAGGGGAGGAATGCCATCTATTTCCTTGTGGTCAAAGAAGGACTCAAAGTGATAATGAGAGGCCTGAAGGAAGTGAGGCGATGAACCATGAGCATGTCTGAGGTGAGGAAAGAGCAACTGAGAAAATGAAAACAGCTTTCAGAAAAGTGTTGCTTTTCATATTTGTCAGCAAAAAGAAAGCTGGCCCTTCCTGGCTCCATATTTATCTCATTTACACAAACATTCTTACCTGCTTCATCCAAGGCAGTAAATAATAGCCTGGAATACCTGAGAACCAGTCAACAAACCCAGAGATCAAAGCAGAGATAGCAGCCGGATTCATCTGGGGTGCCAACTCCCAGTGCGTCTCGGACCGTTCTGGAGGGCTGGGTTGAGGACTTTGAGACTGTCCTCAGAGTCAGGGAACTAAGGGTGCCAAGATCAGTTAAGAGTGTCCAGGTGTTAGCACGAGATCTGCACATCTTGATAGTTGCCACCCTGGAAGGACTTTGATTTCTTGAGCACCCAGGAGACTTCAGCTGGGAGTTTTAATTTGAAATATAAAAGATACATGTAATTTATAATCACACTTTTTTGAACAGTTCTATTTTTGAAAAGTTGATTCTGTTTTTTATGACCTGCTAATTAGAGTACTGACAGAAGCAGAAGATATTAGGAAAAGGTGGCAATAATACGCAGAAGCACTGTACAAAAAAGATCCTCACAACCAAGATAACTGTGATGGTGTGATCACTCACTGAGAGCCAGACATCCTGGAATCCGAAATCAAGGGGGCCTTAGAAAGCATCACTACGAACAAAACTAGTGGAGGTGATGGAATTCCAGTTGAGCTATTTCAAATCCTGGAAGACGATGCTGTGAAAGTGCTGCATTCAGTATGCCTGCAAATTTGGAAAACTCAGCAGTGCCCACAGGACTGGAAAAGGTCAGTTTTCATTCCAATCCCAAAGAAAGGCAATGCCAAAGAATGCTCCAACTACCGCACAATTGCACTCATCTCACACGCTAGTAAAGTAATACTCAAAATTCTCCAAGCCAGGCTTCAGCAATACGTGAACCGTGAACTTCCAGATGTTCAAGCTGGTTTTAGAAAAGGCAGAGGAACCAGAGATAAAATTGGCAACATCTGCTGGATCATGGAAAAAAACAAGAGAGTTCCAGAAAAACGTCTATTTCTGCTTTATTGACTATGCCAAAGCCTTTGACTGTGTGGATCACAATAAACTGTGGAAAATTCTGAAAGAGATGGGAATACCAGACCACCTGACCTGCCTCTTGAGAAACCTATATGCAGGTCAGGAAGCAACAGTTAGAACTGGACATGGAACAACAGACTGGTTCCAAATAGGAAAAGGAGTATGTCAAGGCTGTATATTGTCACCCTGCTTATTTAACTTATATGCAGAATACATAATGAGAAACGCTGGACTGGAAGAAACACAAGCTGGAATCAAGATTGCTGGGAGAAATATCAATAACCTCAGATATGCAGATAACACCACCCTTATTACAGAAAGTGAAGAGGAACTCAAAAGCC
>SJYT01024481.1:60986-84936 GCA_006410635.1 Cephalophus harveyi
GCTGGGCTGGAAGAAGCACAAGCTAGAATCAAGATTGCTGGGAGAAATATCAATAACCTCATTGGAGAAGGAAATGGCAACCCACTCCAGTGTTCTTGCCTGGAGAATCCCAGGGACAGGGGAGCCTGGTGGGCTACTGTTTATGGGGTCGCACAGAGTCGGACACAACTGAAGTGACTTAGCAGCAGATACGCAGATGACACCACCCTTATGCAAAAAGTGAAGAGGAGCTAAAGAGCCTCTTGATGACAGTGAAAGAGGAGAGTGAAAAGGTTGGCTTAAAGCTCAACATTCAGAAAACGAAGATCATGGCATCTGGTCCCATCACTTCATGGGAAATAGATGGGGAATCAGTGGAAGCAGTGTCAGACTTTATTCTTTTGGGCTCCAAAACCACTGCAGATGGTGATTGCAGCCATGAAATTAAAAGACGCTTACTCCTTGGAAGGAAAGTCATGATCAACCTATTTAGCATATTAAAAAGCAGAGACATTACTTTGCCAACAAAGGTCTGTCTAGTAGTCAAGGCTATGGTTTTTCCAGTGGTCATGTATGGATGTGAGAGTTGGACTGTGAAGAAAGCTGAGTGCCAAAGAATAGATGCTTTTGAACTGTGGTGTTGGAGAAGACTCTTGAGAGTCCCTTGGACCCAAGGAGATCCAACTAGTCCATCCTAAAGGAGATCAGCCCTGGGATTTCTTTGGAAGGACTGATGCTAAAGCTGAAGTTCCAGTACTTTGGCCACCTCATGCGAAGAGTCGACTCATTGGAAAAGACTCTGATGCTGGGAGGGATTGGGGATAGGAGAAGAAGGGGATGACAGAGGATGAGATGCCTGACGGCATCACTGACTCGACAGACATGAGTTTCAGTGAACTCTGGGAGTTGGTGATGGACAGGGAGGCCTGGAGTGCAGCAATTCATGGGGTTGCAAAGAGTCGGACACGACTGAGAAACTGAACTGAACTTATGGAGTAAGGGAAGCCCGGGACAGAGGGGCTCCAAAATCACTGCAGATGGTGATTGCAGCCATGAAATTAAAAGATGCTTACTCCTTGGAAGGAAAGTTATGACCAACCTAGATAGCATATTCAAAAGCAGAGACATTACTTTGCCAACAAAGGTCCGTCTAGTCAAGGCTATGGTTTTTCCAGTGGTCATGTATGGATGTGAGAGTTGGACTGTAAAGAAAGCTGAGTGCCAAAGAATTGATGCTTTTGAACTGTGGTGTTGGAGAAGACTCTTGAGAGTCCCTTGGACTATAAGGAGATCCAACCAATCCATCCTAAAGGAGATCAGTCCTGGGTGTTCTTTGGAAGGACTGATGCTAAAGCTGAAGTTCCAGTACTTTGGCCACCTCATGCGAAGAGTCAACTCATTGGAAAAGACTCTGATGCTGGGAGGGATTGGGGGTAGGAGAAGAAGGGGATGACAGAGGATGAGATGCCTGACGGCATCACTGACTCGACAGACATGAGTTTCAGTGAACTCTGGGAGTTGGTGATGGACAGGGAGGCCTGGAGTGCAGCAATTCATGGGGTTGCAAAGAGTCGGACACGACTGAGAAACTGAACTGAACTTATGGAGTAAGGGAAGCCCGGGACAGATAACATAATTTTTGTATTTATTTTTTAAAAGATGATCATCTTGGTTAAACAGATCCTATTTTGGAAGAGCTGACCGGAGGCATGGATAACTTAAGCTATGAACCATTAAGTATAAAGTGGGGCTCAGAACTAAAGTAACTGTAATGATAGTTGGGGATAAGATGTGCTAACAAATTGGGTGTGGGTTAAAATCTGAAGTACTGTGTTAACCACTAAAGGTCCAAAAATTAAAATAATAAAGTTTCTTCTTGAGGAACTTAGTTTCATTTTAATCACAACTGAAAATAAATGATATCTTAAGAGTGCTTGTGATTTTGCATTTTGAAATTAAGTCTTTATTCAACACCTATAATTTAAAATGGGATCACTGAACAGTTCATTAAGGAGACACTCCAAGCAAATACTAAAATATCTCAGAGTTTTCTATATTCACCATGATATAGACAGAGGCAAAACAAAATTAGAAAATCCTGAAAGTTAGCATAGAAATATAGATGGGAATATTGTGAATTATAGCCCTGTTGCATCATACTGCTGTAACTTTTGTGTGGGGATGGTAACAGGGAAGAATGGAGTAGATTTAGGGTGGGGGTAACTGTGACAAATCTAAGCAAACAGATCTAGGATACAATTTATGTGACTCACAAATCAAATATTTATATATTCTAAAAATTATATATCATAAGGTTTTCCTCTACATGCCATTTTACCCCCAATAAAGGCAAATGGAAAATACAACTGTTCGTCCTTTTCCCTTTCCTTAGCAAATATTTACTGAATGATTTCTAAATGCCAAAAATTAGGCTAGATGATGGAGAAGGCAATGGCACCCCATTCCAGTACTCCTGCCTGGAAAATCCCATGGACAGAGGAGCCTGATAGGCTGCAGTCCATGGGGTCGCTAAGAGTCGGACACAACTGAGTGACTTCACTTTCACTTTTCACTTTCATGCATTGGAGAAGGAAATGGCAACCCACTCCAGTGTTCTTGCCTGGAGAATCCCAGGGACGGGGGAGCCTGGTGGGCTGCTGTCTATGGGGTCGCACAGAGTTGGACATGACTGAAGTGACTTAGCAGCAGCAGCAGCAGGCTAGATGACAGGGATCTGAGGCAAAGCCCTTGACCTCATAGAGGTTACAGTCAGGTGGGGAAGATCAACAACACAGCCAATGAAAGAAAGCATTGGATCTGTGAGGGAGGGAAGAGCAAAGATCCTCTAATGAGAACGAAATTGTACAATGAACAAATACAACTTGTTACTGAAGTAAAAAACAAAAAACTGAAGGCTGAGTAATAGTTACTAATAGGCAGCTAAATCTTCATCTAGCTATTCTAGGTAAAACTATTCTAGGTCAAGAGAAAGTACTAAATTAAAAAGTCTAGAGTTTACCTAATAATTATAAGACCAGCTGAAATAAGTAATTAAGTGATTAGCATGAAATACCAAAGGATAGTTCATATATTCTTTCTGGTTTTGAGAAGTTGATATGTCTCATTACACCACGGCAGTGATGAAGCATGACTATTTGTGTCACGTTATGAAGCAGTGGTCATGAGATTCCCCTGAAAATTGTGACAAACTAGAGTAGTTATATGTGATGTCCTTACTCTCCTAATCCTTGACCCAAATTTGGTTCAANTGATATGTCTCATTACACCACAGCAGTGATGAAGCATGACTATTTGTGTCACGTTATGAAGCAGTGGTCATGAGATTCCCCTGAAAATTGTGACAAACTAGAGTAGTTATATGTGATGTCCTTACTCTCCTAATCCTTGACCCAAATTTGGTTCAAAAGCTCTGGACTATATTAGTGCCTTACACGATCATAAGCACTTCTTTTGACCCTCACTTAGAAAAGAAGTCTTTATGTCTAATTTATACTACTTATTTTATTATGCTGACCTGAATTTTAAAGCACACTGGGAGTGAATAGGCTCTCATTCTGTGTGATATTAAGCAATAAATTGCTTTTGTTGATATTGCATGTGCAGCCATTCAAATAAACAGGCCATTTATGCAAATATAACTGTTTTACAAAAATCTCATCATCTGAGAAAATCATGTTACAGTCCTCTCTGAAAGTTCAACAAGGAGCAGCATCCATGCATATTTAAATATCCCATAACTATACATGAGAGGACAATTATTAAGGTCTTCTCTGGCAGCTTCAGTTCAGTCGCTTAGTCATGTCCGACTCTTTGAGACCCCATGAATTGCAGCATGCCAAGCCTCCCTGTCCATCACCAACTCCCGGAGTTCACTCAGACTCACGTCCATCGAGTCAGTGATGCCATCCAGCCATCTCATTCTCTGTCGTCCCCTTCTCCTCCTGCCCCCAATCCCTCCCAGCATCAGAGTCTTTTCCAATGAGTCAACTCTTCACATGAGGTGGCCAAAGTACTGGAGTTTCAGCTTTAGCATCATTCCTTCCAAAGAACACCCAGGGTTGATCTCCTTCAGAATGGACTGGTTGGATCTCCTTGCAGTCCAAGGGACTCTCAAGAGTCTTCTCTAGCAGCTTAGAGAAACTGTATATAAACTTCATGTCCCAGACAAATTAGATGGCCCCTTGTTGAAGGACAGCTTTCTTTTCTGACATCATTGTCTTGGATTGTTCTATCAGTCTAACAAAGGAGCACACACCCGATGTTCTATGCCTACATGCATGGTGAAGCTCCTTTAGGATCCAGTTTTATAAGTAGCCTTTGCTTAAAGACTTAAGCCTAAAGTTTGGAACTGAAACACTTTAAGAGAGTGCAACTTTTACAGACATTTATAAAGAAGAACCACAATATTCAAACTGTTTTAAAGAATGGAAGTAACTCCTGGGAACCTTCCAGCAGAACACAGAAATATTATCCTTGAGCTTATGCTTGCTCTCTCCACTTACCCTTACATACACACAAATACACACACCTACCACATGAATAGGTCAACCTGATAGCTCACTTCCTTTTCTTGGTATGCTTCTTATACAATGAAAGCATGTTAGTAAGAATAGCAACTCAGCTGTATTTTATACACACACACACACACACACACACACATACATAACCTTTGAGTTATGACTAAAGGCAAGTATTATCACTCCAGTTATTTTCAATCTTTCCAAACTCAAGCAATAACTTCAATAACTTCACTGATTTATAAGAAACTAGTGCAGAACACTAATAATTAGGCATCATTGGGTGTTGTGTCTCCCAAACAGGATTTAATTTATCTTATTCTTATTAATCTCATTCTCTATAAAAGGAATCTGAGACTTGGAAAGTTCAATTACGTGTCAAACATTACACAGAATACAAGTGATGGAAACCAGTATCCAAACCCATGTCTTTAGGATACCATTGCATTAGTGTATCATTAGAGGTAGTATGCCACACTACCACTCCTTATATGTACCTTGACTTGTGTTTTTTTAGAGGATCAAGTTCTAGAACTAGCACAGAAAGAAAGTAAACACTGATAATTACCGTTGAAAGTTACCTAAAATTCCCTAAGAATGTATACTTTCCTGAAATTTCAATAGGGCAAATTTTTGTAATCCTTTTTCTTTTACTCTGAATTAGAATATATTGTTGTTCCTCTGAATGTCAGAGAAGGTAGCTGGAGTCTTCTTATAAGTTGTGGAAATTGAATATTTACCTCTATACACTGGAATCACCTTTGTACTGGCAACATGCTCACAATATGAGCAGCCCGAAGTGACACCTACCTAAGAAATGATGGAATCATGCTTCCCATCTCAAGTTTTTTCCTAAGAAATACACATACTGAGTGAGCAGACTTATCACACACCACTTCAGTTATAAAGTTCCCTCCTCTTATTTCCTCCTTTCTTGGGGAGAGAGGAGGGAGTTGAATGCTGGGGGTCTGTAAAGCACACAAATTAATTTACTTAAATTCATTGTACATATGGTATAGTTTCAATGAAATTTAATATAAATGCATGTCAACTATCATAATGAAGAAGAACTTATTGCAAGACATTACCTGAACTCATAGTGTTTTCTGGCATTTCTGCAGCTGGCTTTTTAGTTATCCTCGCCCAAATTCAAAGGCTTTCAGATTGAAGGGTTTTATCCCAAATGGCTGCCAATAATTTTATTTTGACCTGGGTCATTTCAATGTATGATTAGCTAAAATTATAAGCTGGGGAGTTCAGGTCATATTACAAGGTCCTTTCCTTTTTGAAGAGTCATATACAGCAGACTTTGTATATGTAAAGTTTTCACCAAGTGACACCAGGTATAAACAACCATTGGAAACTCACCACTGACCTGTCTATAGAATACAGACTTTTATAAAGGCCAACATTTGCCTTGATCCTGTCCTTTACTAAACAATCAACATGATTTTGGCCTATTGAACACTGCACATTTTGTAACAAAGTGGGTAGTACCCTTTGCTTTGTCCAGTACAAAGTTCAGTATTAAATCTGAGATTCACCTGTGGAAATTCTGTAGAACAAAATGGTATCTGAACTTTATTTCTGAGCTTTATCTTACTATTTTACCCATATTTTCTCTTCATTTTATTCTACCCATTGGTTATTGTGCCCATATTTTAGATATGTCTTTAAGTCAGCCTCTAACATTATTTTCGTTAAAGCAGAAGTCAAAGAAACAAAGAAAGAAATAAATGCATAGTTATCAAAAGTGGTTAGGCTGTTCTCTAAAGATTCATGAATTCAGCTGTTAATGAGTCTTATAAATCACAGCATGGAAGACACAAGTCCAGAGTTAAGACTTATTTCTTAATCAGAAAGTTTCTCACTGAATCACTCCACAAATGTTTCCCTTAGAAACAGCGTAGCTGGGCGTATAGCAGTGACTCAGAAAGACACATTCTCGTTTAGAGTCTATGGGGCAGGACAGAAAATGACAGCAACAACAAATTATGCTAACCGGTGATAACTAGTGTGGGAGAGGTCACTAGAAACACAAAACCAAGCTGACAGAATCCAGAAGGTTTTGTATGCATGTGTGTATGAACCTAGAAATGGCATTAGGGATGAATCCTGTAAATCATTAGGAGCTATGCAGTCAAAGGTGCTAAGAGTGACAGGATTTCAGCCAGAAGGAAGAGTATAAGAATAACCCAGCCCTCCAGGGACATTTTCAAATGGGACATAATGATAAGGCTCTGAGTAAGAAGCACAAGATTCATGAAGCAGTCATGGCTCCCTTCTTTCACCAGCCATGTACAGACACACCATCCATATGCTGGAGCATCATATGTCTGAGGACATCTATAGACTGAAAGTCAAATGCTCCAAGCCATGTCTTCAGGATTTATGGCATCTAGCCTCATGAGAAGAACCTCTGTTTCTACTGCTCGGTTTATTTGTTGGTCTAACAGTTAGTTAACTATTCTGATCAATGACAGTTTGGATAATATCCTTACCACCAAAACCGAGGACCAGACTTTAACCTAAAAACTTTTTAGGAATATCAAAGCATGAAATTTTTCAAAAAAAAAAAAATCTATATTTACTAGATTCAACATTTCCATACAGGGAACCCAACATATGCATTGTCATGATTCTTAAGTTTGAAGATTATGTCTCATTTTTACAAAATCTGTCAAAGATTTGAACCCATTACCTTCCATTTTGAGTTTAATAAGCAAACATAAAAGAACCTTCTCCAAATGCTTTCTAATAGAACTGTCTCAAAAGAATCTACAGTTTCAAAGGATATCTAAGTACACTCTACTGCCTGGATAATTCACTTAATTTGTTTTGGCCAAGTCATTCAGAGCCTTCACCATCACTCACCTTCAAAACACAGTGTGGCTGTAGTTGGGTTTTCATAATTTAAGCAATTCTCTTCATTTTGGAGAGGGGCAAAGAGGAAGGACACATGAAGAGGCATATTCAGCCACATTTGCTTATTTTCCTTAGAGATAATGTAATCCACACTACCAGGTATTGCACAGAAGTCAGACAGCAATTTTAGTACCTATTATTTTCTCTCTACTTCTTCCACTTTTAAGGGATTTTAGTCACAGCTTTGAAAATATTATCTTCCAAATCACAACGTGCTATAAATGAGGACTCTGTAGATTCACTTCACAGGCAATGGGGAATGTAAAGGTAGGAACAGGGTTATGGTCAATAGTGTTCACTAACGATTGAAAGAAGCCTAAAGCCACAGACATTTAAAGAGGGTCATCTTGATCACTGTGATCTCATCCTACCTGCCTCTTTGGATATCTGGGTGAAGGATTCCACACCTTTCTCTCCATAACTTCCTTCCGATGCAAGAGTAGACACGTAATTCCAACCCAGGGCTTTTACGATGTCTACCATGGCCTGGGCTTGAAAGGAATCGGGAGGGACCACACGAGAGAAGAAGTCATAGCGCCGGTCATCACTTAACTCGGGTGCCGTTGATGCATAACTAATCTGGGGGATCTGAAAAGACAAGAAAGCACTACATGAGGGCACCATCAAGATGGGATTCATTTGTACGTATGACAATTTACTTAAAATACAGGATACAGGATGCTTGGAGCTGGTGCACAGGGATGAGCCAGAGAGATGATGTGGGGTGGGAGGTGGGAGGGGGATTCGGGATTGGGAGCTAATATACACCCATGGTGGATTCATGTCAATGTATGGCAAAACCAATACGGTATTGTAAAGTAAAATAAAGTAAAAATAAAATTTAAAAAAAAAGAAAAACAAAACAAAACAAAAAAAAATACAGGTCTTGAGCTCCAAAGAGGATGTGTGTTTGCCAAACACCGCATGAAAGAGTAAAGCACCTAAATGCAACCAAATGCATCTATATTTGTGTTGTGACCGTTTTTTTTTTTCTCCTCTTGGAGAAAGGAATGGGAATGGAGTGGGAATTACATCATGGTGGTTAGGAGAAAAAAATATATATAACCATTCTAACATTGTGAATAATGCTTTAGTTACTATACACTAATACAAACAAAAGACAGGACAGCCTATCTGGTATATAAAGGTTGATTTATTTGACACATCTTGAGAATGTTTGTGGACGTAATTAGCTATCTAACACTGAGTGCTGATCACCTGTGAGAAACTATCTAAGCAAGCTGCATGCATTATTTATTTTTCATAAGAACATTATGAAGTAGATCACTAACACCTGAAGACCAAGGCAAGAGGGCTCCCTGCCCCACTATCACTTCAATGGCTTATGCACTTTGGAAGACCTTTCTCAAAATTTTCTTAGCTTCCATTTGGATGCTGAGAGAGGCTGACAGTCTTGATTGAATGACAGTGACCTCTGATTCCTATTTTTTTCCCTTTGTAGAATTATCTGACCCTCAGCTTCACATGTGATTAACCAAATGCCTCAAGAATTCTAGAACTTGTGTCTATATGGGTCATCCTATACCAAGACCCTGGTTCCAAGAGTGCAGTCTAATGAACAGAATACTCCTCTTGGCTGGCAAAGTATTTATGTCCCAGGATCATGTGAGATTGCAATACCTGAGTAGTCCTGATATAGTGATCTTAGTTAAAGCCAATTATGCATACAGAAAGAAGCCTAGGGGAAAAAAAAAATGTTTACCTGGGATCACAAATATACTAGGGAAAGACCCGAAGCAGCCATAGATGAGGAACATAGCTCAGGGTCTAACTCCAGGATCTCTAGGCTAGTTGTTTTTACAATGCAATACACTGCAGTTCTTTCTCGTAACAATAGCATGTAATAGACCATGATAGGTACAATTTACCTACCTGTAAGAATGACCAACTTCTATAAAACTCTAGTTGTAACTCTCTTAGGCTTTATCCCTGCTGCAGCATGAGTTATCTCATGTATCTAAAAACCAGTTTTGATAGTTGCTCAGACAAAGACCAACAGTCCAACTCTTTGCCCCAAACACATCAAAGCTATACTCAAGCTAATTCTTTGAGCCCTGAAAATTCTACCCAGTACTAATGTATTTTTCTCCTTTGAGGGCATTTGGCCTAAAGCTTACCCATTTGCCATTGTTTAAAGCTGGTTACCACTTCTATACAGCAAATTTCCCACCCACCTCTCTAGGTTAGCATTGTAGTCAGGTCTTGTCAGAGAAGGCGATGGCACCCCACTCCAGTACTCTTGCCTGGAAAATCCCATGGATGGAGGAGCCTGGTAGGCTGCAGTCCATGGGGTTGTGAAGAGTCCAACATGACTGACTTCACTTTCACTTTTCACTTTCATGCATTGGAGAAGGAAATGGCAATCCACTCCAGTGTTCCTGCCTGGACAATCCCAGGGGTGGGGGAGCCTGGTGGGTTGCCATCTATGGGGTCACACAGAGTCAGACACGACTAAAATGACTTAGCAGGTCTCCTGGTTCTAACAGTATTGCATGCCTGCTCCGTCACTAAGTCATGTCTGGTTCTTTGAGACCCTATGGACTGTAGCCCTTCAGGCTCCTCTGTCCATGGGATTTTCCAGGCAAGAATACTGGAGTGGGGTGCCATTTCCTACTCCAGGGGATCTTCACTACTCAGGGATTAAACCTGTGTCTCCTGCATAGGCAGGTGGATTTTTTTTTTTTTTTTACCACTGAGCCACCTGGGATGGTGACTGCAGCCATGAAATTAGAAGACACTCCTTGAAGGAAAGTTATGACCAACCTAGACGGCATATTAAAAAGCAGAGACATTACTTTGCCAACAAAGGCGCATCTAGTCAAAGCTATGGTTTTTCCAGTAGTCATATATGGATATTAGAGTTGGACCATAAAGAAAGCTGATTGCCAAAGTTTTGATGCTTTTGAACTGTGGTGTTGGAGAAGACTCTTGAGAGTCCCTTGGACTGCAAGGAGGTCAAACCAGTCCATCATACAGGAGATCAGTCCTGAGTGTTCATTGGAAGGACTGATATTGAAGCTGAAACTCCAATACTTTGGCCACATGATGCGAAGAACTGTCTCACTGAAAAAGAGCCTGATTCTGGGAAACATTGAATGTGTGAGGAGAAGGGGACAACAGAGGATGAGATGATTGGATGGCATCACCGACTTAAAGGACATAAGTCTGGGTAAACTCTTGGAGTTGGTGATAGACAGGGAGGCCTGGCATGCTGCAGTCCATGGGGCTGCAAAGAGTCAGACACGACTGAGCGACTGAACTGAACTGAACAGAACCACCTGGGAATAGATGACCCACCATTTCCCATGCAGCCCGTCCCTGATGCAGTTCTGATTTATGACCAGTAGGGGCAGGCTCTCCATTTCTGACTCAAAATCCAAAGCCAGTTTTCAGAAGGTCTCCAAGTCTCCTGATGGTCTTCATCTGAGTAATTTCTCAATTACAGAGGGAATGAAGGGCAAGGAAAAGAAAATGGGATTTTGTATTTAGAATATATGGAATAGAAGCCTGATGTTTCTGTTCACTTGTGTTTCCTGGGTGAGTATTTCACTTCATTGAGTTGGTTACATTATTAATTAGAATAAGACTGCATTGGAATAATAAATGGGCATTGCTTAGTGTGATTCCTGGAACAGTGTGGGCACTTAATACATGGGGTGTCAACAATCAAAATAGAGAAAATCATGTGTTTTCTTAATATATTTACCCATTCTCTACATTTGACTTCCCATTTTCTCTGTGACACACTAGCAAAAGCATTTCACTTACTGTCCTAAAAAATGTTTACATACTCCTAGTATTATTGCTTTAGAAATAATATTTACTATTTATTGAAATCTTCATCATGTAGCAAGAATATTCTAAAAGTTTAGAGAGGGATTTTGTTTTATTCATTTATTTTTGTTGAAATATAGCTTATTTACAATATCATGTTAGTTTCATATGTGTGAAGTGAAAGTCACTCAGTTGTGTCTGATGCTTTGCAATCCCATGGACTATACAATCCATGGAATTCTCTGGGCCAGAATACTGGAGTGGGTAGCCTTTCCTTTCTCCAGGGGATCTTCCCAACCCAGGGATCAAATCCAGGTCTCCCGCATTGCAGGTGGATTCTTTACAGCACAGTAGTTCAGATACACACATATACACACACACACCCCTATGTGTGCATATATAGGGTTTCCCTGTTGGCTCAGACACTGAAGAATCTGCCTGCAGTGCAAGAAATCTTCATCATGTAGCAAGAATATTCTAAAAGTTTAGAGAGGGATTTTGTTTTATTCATTTATTTTTGTTGAACTATAGCTTATTTACAATATCATGTTAGTTTCATATGTGTGGAAGTGAAAGTCACTTAGTTGTGTCTGACGCTTTGCAATCCCATGGATCATACAATCCATGGAATTCTCTGGGCCAGAATACTGGAGTGGGTAGCCTTTCCCTTCTCTAGGGGATCTTCCCAACCCCGGGATCAAATCCAGGTCTCCCGCATTGCAGGTGGATTCTTTACAGCACAGTAGTTCAGATACACACATATACACACACACACACCCCTATGTGTGCATATATAGGGTTTCCCTGTTGGCTCAGACACTGAAGAATCTGCCTGCAGTGCAGGAGACCATGGTTCAATTCCTGGGTCAGGAAGATGCCCTGGAGAAGGTAACGGCAACCCACTCCATTATTCTTTCTGGAGAAATCTATGAACAGAAGATCTTGGTAGGTTACAGTCCATGGGATATACACTCATAAATACATTCCTTTTCAAATTTGTTTCCCTTATAGATTAACACAAAATATTGAGTAGAGCTCCCTGTGCTATACAATAGGTCTTTGTTAGTTATCACTGAAAGTTCTATATGCATCCTCTTATCTACCCATCAGTAAACATTCTTCACTATGCTTTATATACTACACTAGGGCAGCAGCAGCATCAGGGCTTCCTGGTGGCTCAGATGGTAAAGAATCTGCCTGCAGTGCAGGAGATCTGGGTTTGACCCCTGGGTTAGGTTAGGAAGATCCCTTGCAGAAGGAAGTGGCTACCCGCTCTAGTATTCTTGCCTGGAGAATCCTTTAGGACAGAGGAGACAGTCTATGGTGTTACAAAGAGTCCAGTATGACTGAGTGACTAACACTTTAACTTCACGTCATACAATTATTAAATCATTTTATGAAAGAGGAAATTGAGCCTTGAAAATAGAATATAAGCTTGCTTCAAGTCACAAAGTTGTAAGATAGAGCCATATTCAAACTTAACACAACCCAATGCAAACTTCTGAAATCTTAACTATGATACTTTGCTAAATTACTGCTAAAATTTTTTAATAATAAGCATAAAAGAAGAAAGAGTAGTATATTAGTGGAGTATAAGTCAACTTTCATGCACAGTACTTACTCTAGAGCCACTGAAAATAAACTTACAGGTCACTTTTAGGCTGTTGTTCAAACATTTCATTTAGGTGTCTTATTAAAGTGTATACAGATATGTGAATAGATTGAGCATCCTATGTTTCATTCAGGGATTATAAATTTTAAGTGAAAAAAATATCAACTGAATAAAGGCTTTCAGCAAAAGTTAAAGGGAAGAAGGGAAGGAGCAAGAAAAATACCTTTCTTACAAGAAAAAAAAAGAGAAGAAGCCAAGCGTGGCAGTACAATTCCATCAATTTCAACTTGGGGAAATGCAAAATCTTTGTGTGGTTGCACAGATGACTTCCTTGCCAAAATCCCTTTCTATCTTTGAAGGAGGGCTAATAAAGATACATCCACCCTCTACTTAAATTTGCATTTATGTAGCTGCTATAAAACACTGCAGCTGTGAAATGCCTCCAAAGCAAATGCATTTTCTAAACTGCACCCCAAATTTTAGTGATGAAAATCCTAGTGTAGCAGATTTATTTCCTCACTACCCTTTGAAAATGGTTGCTGTCTGTGGTTTATCCCTTCCATTACAAATAAGAAACACCTACTGACTTAAGAATCACAAGGTTCCTTTATGATCACATACACACACATCCTATATTCAGTTATACTTATTTGTATATTATACATATAATGATGCTTGAATAAGGAATGAATAAACATATTTCATTTCTGAGATTAAAAATATGGCCGTATAAAGAAATTCCCGGCAGCAATAAGAGATGAAGAACAGTAAGAATGTATGTAACCTATAAAATATGCTATTACTTATCAACTGTTATCTTGTATGTGTAATTACCTGTTTTCAAACAAATGTTTAAGCCTACACAATGTTTGAAGTGCTTATAACTGGTAGCTGAAACTGACCAAATTCTTACTAGTCATCTTTAGTGATTAACTGACACACTCCACTTGGTAAGATACACTTTCTTTTTCTGCTATGGAAACTCTACCCAGTTGCCAGTCTCCTTTAGAAATGCAGAACTAATCTTTTGATGAAGACAATTTCGTATAATCACACTTCTGCTATATAAAAATAATCCCATCTCCCTTTGAGCTTTCCTTTCTCTAATTTAAACACCAAAAACACTTTTCATCTTTATCATAGGACTATATTTTCATCTCATTGTTATTCTTTACTTTTAATAAAAATTTGTCCATCAAAAAAATGGTTTTATTAATGATGAATGCCAAATCAGGTTAAAAACATCTCACACCTCAAAGTTATCATTCAAAAGTCTATGTGGAAATCAACTTTCCTGACCCTTTTTAAACAGTGAAAACCAAACAGTAACAGAAATAAAAACCATAATCCTTCAAGTCATCACATGTAAAATTTCTCCAGTTTGTATATTATTCTTAAAGGAGGAGAAGAAAGGCCCAACTCACTCTATTTAACTTTTGAAATATTTATGCACATTTAAGGATTTCTATAATGGCTTCCCTCATGGCTCACACGGTAGAGAATCCGTCCTCAATGCAGGAGACTGGGGTCCGTTCCTTGGGTTGGGAAAATCCAATGGAGAAGGGATTGGTAACCCACTCCAATATTCTTCCCTGGAGAATTCCCATGGACAGAGGAACCTGGCAGGGTACAGTCCATGCAGTTGCAAAAAGTTGGACAAGACTGAGTGACTAACACACATCAAGAACTTCTATAAATCTAAGAGAAATAGGTTAAGGTAAAACACTTTCAAGATAGTTAAAATAGATATGTAGATAACTTACATCTTCTCCACACTGTAAAAAACTTTCAATTCATCAATATTTATATCTCACCAACACAAGTGATTGGACTGTAAGGAGATCCAACAAGTCTATCCTAAAGGAAATTAGTCCTGAATATTCATTGGAAGGACTGATGCTGAAACTGCAGCTCCAGTACTTTGGCCACCTGATTCAAAGAACTGACTCACTGGAAAAGACCCTGATGCTGGGAAAGACTGAAGGAAGGAGGAGAAGTGGACAACAGAGGATGAGATGGCTGGATGGCATCACTGCCTCGATGGACATCAGTTTGAGCAGGAGTTGGTGAAGGACAGGGAGGCCTGGCATGCTGCAGTCCCTGTGGTCACAAAGAGTTGGACACAACTGAGCAACTGAACTGAACTGAACTGAAGGAATCTGCCAAAGAAATTCTATCCAATCAGTGGCACACACCAGTCACTAAGAGGCGCTAAAGGCTCCCTCCTAATCTCTCTCATATTTGCCCTAGAAAGCTGGAGTCAACGGATGGGTTATTTTAGAGCACTAGTTTTCTTTGGTAACAAGTGTCACAACTTATTAAAATTATCTGTTGTTTTCATGGAGTGCACTGGCCCCCGTGGAGGATAAAGACCTTGTTCATCATTTCATCACTACTAGATACACTGCACTGGGTATGGAATATGAACTTCGTTATTTACTGAATGAAAGAGGAAGCCAGTGAAGTAATGAATGGAATAATCTGGAGGGAACGGAGTCCTTCATGCATAGGGTTCGTACGGCCATAGGGACCCACAACACTTGTGAGTGGCCCTTGCCTGCAAGCAGTGGCTTTCAGGGGCAACGACAGTCATAGCAGCAAGCGCTATTCTTACTCTTTCTTTTTCCTGGCACATTTTCCCCTTGGATTCTCTTCTTCATCACTGGAAGGTAGGATATGCTGACACAGACAGGGTTCAAAGACAAAGAGACCTAGGGAGTCACTTAGGGACCGTTCATTCTGGTTTTTTTTTTTCCCCCTCCCCTTATGGCTAAGACTGGACAACTCCAAGCAACATACACCACAGTACCCAGAGTCCAGGCTAGCTCTGCAAGACAACCTTGCTATGAAGCACTTTCACTTTCCAAGTGCTGACAAGATAGACTCCTTCTAAATTTAGTTTTATTTCATAATTACTCTAAAGGCAAAGGGATCTCATGGGCTTGGAAATACAATCCCGCATCTGTCATCTTAGTCTCAACATCTTAGTCTTATCATCTTAGTCTCAACATCTGTCAAAAACCCAAATCCAGATGTGGACCAGATTACAATAATATAAATACTTTAAAAATCCAAATTTTTCCTGCCACTATTCTGACACAAACTTGATTGCCATCAAAAAAGTAAATGCCTAAGTATTTATAAAAATGAAAGAACCATTTCATTTACACAGAAAGAAATCAAAGATCTAAAATTGCTTCACACATTTTGAGCTTCTTCTTGTTTATGCTCTAAGGGCAGTGCTTATAACAAAGTCAGACACCTGGGAACTTCTTACTTTTGGAAAGGTAAATGAGGTTTATGGTTCCATGTTCCTGGGGAATTTGCACAGTAAAGAAAGGCAATCCAAAATGTACTAACACTTGTTCCAAAGGGCAGTTTCCACAAAACTTGTAAAAGGCAATTTTTGGAAGTATCATGAGCAATTAAGATAACGCTTCAGTGTACCTACTGAGATATTAATGAACTCCCGGTGGGGCACTATTAAATTCACAGGCGGCAGTAATTCTACTCTAAGTTCTTATTAAGCTTTATTGATACGGATCCCCCCGAAAAGGAAGAAATGGTCAAATAATCCTTTCAGGTTCCTTCTTTGAAGCATCACTCTCCATGATTTATATGTATATCTTCCCTAGATAACACCTCTACTCACATTAAGATGGGTGGATTTCAATTCTGATTTTTGATAGTGTTTATTTCAGAGTACTGAGGAATGACTAATACTTTTGAATGCATTTAAACTCTGGAATCTCACTCAACTTTAAATTACTCATGACAGAGATTATCATCAAATATTACAGCTCTTTTTCCTTTGCCTTTTATTTCTTTAATTGCATGATGCCAAATACCTTCAATATTTTGTAAGTGGTAGTAACCATCTTCTTGGAACCAAGTAATTTTATGCATAGATTGCAAGGCAAATATATCTATGCGTATTTCAAAGAATGTTATTTTTATTATAGATTGATTAAATATCTCTGTTTACCAGGTTTGGGGATGTGCAATACTTTACATATAGAACTCCATGGAATTCTGCAACACCCTACAATACACATGTGCTTCCTAGGTGGCACAGTGGTAAAGAATCCAGGGCCAAGCAGGAGATGAGAGTTTGATCCCTGTGTCAGGAAGATCTCCTGGAGAAGAAAATGGCAACCCACTCCAGTATCCTTGCCTAGAGAATCCCATGAACAGAGGAGCCTGGCAGGCTACAGTCTGGGTCGTCCAGTTTGGGTCTTCCAGTTAGAGTCAGACCCAGAGGGATAGTACGGGGAAGGAGGAGGGAGTGGGGTTCAGGATGGGGAACGCATGTATACCTGTGGCGGATTCATGTTGATGTATGGCAAAAGCAACACAATATTGTAAAGTAATTAACCTCCAATTAAAAAAAATAAATTTATATTAAAAAAAGAGTCAGACATGACTTAGTGACTAAACAACAATAGAACAGACACACATATTACCACAAATAGTGACCATTTTGCCTTCCACATCACTGAGTTCCTGTAGCTTACATACAGACGATGGTACAGAAGGGTCCAAATGCTTTGTGTGACAAGAGCTGATCAACAAAAACATAGGATTCCTTTAGCTACATGGTTGACAGAGGGAATCGCACAACATGATCAAGACCAAGGTGAATGGACAAGACAGATGCAGTATTAAGGCAAGGTCAGAATTAACAGACAAAAGAAACATTCTTACTAAAATGTCTGAGAGAAAATAATATAAGCCTGTGCTTAGTGATGACGATGAAGATGATTTTGCTGGGGGAAAGGAAAGCCTTCACATCTCACAGGTGGCAAATGTTAGAAACAAGACTGGAGATAAAACTTGTCTCTCCCCACTTCTTTTACAACACAGAAGATCAAGAGAAAACTGTAACTCCAGGTGGTTTACAGCAGCCAAGACAGAAACACCTGGACCTGCCATCAGGTCAGACAAACTCTTCAGGATTATTTCTCTGTCCATAAAATAAAGTTAATCATAGGGACCCAAGATGTACCGCAGGGAAAACATGAATTATTTCCAAATGAAATCAGTACATATAGTCACATATAGAGCTGTTCTGTCCAGTGGTATCTATTTAGATAGGTGCTCTGGTTACAAGTGTGTGAGGGGTTGCACGTGTGTGTGTGTCTGGTTACAAGTGTGTGAGGAGTTGCACGTGTGTGTGTGTGTAGCATGTAAACAGGCTTTCTGAGACCTTCTGTAGATTAGAGAAACACTTCCACCCATATTTCCATAACATAAAATGACAATGGACAAAGCAAAAATTCCCTCCCAATCTGGCACCACGGAAATCACTAGCATATATTTGAAGGAAAAAGAGAGAAGAAAAGGGCAGAAATAATTGTTACGACCTTTCAGGGTTCGTACTAATCTTACATGTCTATGAAATATTTCTTTCTGTCCAGTATTCCTATACACAATCATATATTAAGAAACAAAAAGTAATCAACGTAAACACTTCTTTCAGCATTTCTTAATACATTAGCAATGATCATAGGTCTTTATCAGGCTCTGAGGTTCAAATTCTCATACCTAGAGGTTTGGTTTCAAAGCCAAAAGGCTGACTTTTTAAAAAATTAATTATTTTAACTTGAGGGTAATTACTTTACATATTATGATGGTTTTTGCCATATATCAACATGAATCAGCCAAGGGTGCACATGTGTTCCCCCATCCTGAACCCCCCTCCCACATCCCTCCCTAGCTTATCCCTCTAGGTTGTCCCAGAGCATTGACTTTGGGTGCCCTGCTTCATGCATCAAACTTTCACTGGCCATCTAATTTTACACATGGTAATGTACCTGTTTCAATGCTAATCTCTCAAATCATCCCATCCTCGCCTTCTCCCACAGAGTCCAAAAGTCTGTTCTTTACATCTGTGTCTCTTTTGCTGCCTTGCATATAGGATCGTGGTTACTGTCTTTCTAAATTCTCTATATATGTGTTAATATACAGTATTTGTGTTTCTCTTCTGACTTACTTCACTCTGTACAATAGGCTGCACTTTTATCCACCTCGTTAGAATTGACTCACATGCATTCCTTTTTATAGCAGAGTAATATTCTATTGTATATACGTACCATAGTTTCCTTATCCATTCGTCTGCCGATGGACATCAGGGTTGCTCCCATGTCCTAGCTATTTTAAGGTGTTTCTCCAGCAAATAAACGTTAAATCTCTAGAGTGACATCTCTTGACCTTGGAACTACTGATGTCGGGGTCAGATAATTCATTGTGTGCTAGGAAGAAGGGCCATCATGTGCAGTGTAGGCTATTTAGAAGTATCCCTGACCTCTGTCCCCAGATAATAGTAGTGTATCTAGCAGTTTTCATAATCAGAAATGACTGCAGACAACGCAAAGTATCTGTGTGTATGTGTGTGTGTGTGTGGCATTAGGGAGCAGGGAGGCAGTTCAAAACTGATGTGGTTGAGAAACACTGGGCATGAAGCTTGTCAGGGCAAAGGGACCACCACAGTCACAGCAACGTGGTCAAAAAGTGAAAATAAAAGCAGATCTTTCTTACTGTCTTGTGGCCTCTCTATCCCATCTGTTTTTCTTTTCTACCTGCCAATTTTCCCGCTTATCAAAGCTCAGTGTGTTCCCAGCCACCTCAGTCATCTGGTCTCTCAGAAGAGAGCACAATGACAATGCTATCAAAAGGCTCAGTCCTTCACAGGGATGCAGCCAGGAAACTCTAAAAGTGAAGAAAGTGCTTTTCAGGAGAGAATGAAATTAAATCTAAACTTATTTTCTGTTTGAGAACCATTGCCACCTTCCTGAGTACGTTATAGTAAAAAAAAAAAAAAAAAAAAAACTTGATTATTATGGATGGTTGAAAATGAAGCATTATAGTTAATTGAATATTGTAGCAAACTACGAGCTAGCCTTTGTGTGAATTCCAGTTGTGAAAAAGCAAGAGCGTAATAAAGTGCACTGAGAAATGCTACTGAACAGGAGGCACTCTTCTCTCAACGACTCTGAAACCACTTTCAGGGTTAGAGCCGGGCAGGGCCGCAGGCACATTGACCCTCATTGTATAAGACTCCAGATGCAGACATTCCAGAAGGTGAAGTCAAATCTGTGCTGATCCTTTGATTCCCTGAAAGAGGCTTACTTGACAAACATTTATTTACTTTTTCCCCTCACAAAAAAAGAGGAGAACTATGCTGCCTGTTTTAGCTTTCATATGGCTCAAATTCCAAGTAAACAAGAATTTGATGACTATGTATTAATGCAAAAAAGATAATTCACAAGAGTTTTGCACAGTAAATGATTCCTATTATTTAATCCAGATAATACAAAACTACAGAAGAAGCATATGACCACTTTTTAGCTATAAAGTTTAGAAGCTATAGACATAATAATTAAGAAAATAAACCAGTTTTAGATGTGTGACAACCTAATACATAAACATATAAGTACCTCACATACATATATATATATACACACACACGTGTGTGCTTACATACAAGTATATATGCAACCATAAAAGTACTCACACATACACATGCTTATAATACACACACACACAGACATACACAGGCATATTATACACAGACACACACACACAGATACATACTATGAAGAAAACAAAATGGTTAAATAAGAGAATAACCTGGAGTGGTACCACAGAAAGGGAGAAGGTAAAACTTGAGCTAAGTAGCATTTTAAAGCCTCCAAAGTGTCCTAAAGCATAGACAGAGACACACTCACAGAAAACATCCAAGTTATTCCAATATATATATATAATTAAGTTTATCAGACCAGATACATTTTCCAGGCCACTTTGCAGACCATTTACAGTAAATACATTTATTTACTACTTTACAGACTAATGCATTTACTTCGCTGTGGCCTTTTCTTATTTATATATAAGCTTATGTACAGGTCTGAAATAACTGCCTCCTATCCTTGCTTACTTAAATCCTAATACTGCTTCAAGATACAGGTTTATTATATGCAAACCACTTTGTGGAACTTCCCCTGATCCTCTCCAGCAAAGCAAAGAGTTCTCTCTTGGGTCCTCCATCATTCGCTGTTACTCAACCTTCATGGCATTTTTATTATTAACATTGTTGCATGCTACCAGATTCCATGAGGAAAGAAACTGTTTCTTTTATGTATCTTATCAGACCACATCATGTACAATATAGACAGGCAGAAATATTGAGGTGTCATTGGTATCTGAAAGTCACTAGTGAAGATACTTTGGGCTACAAGTAACATTATAGTGATCTACATTACTCAATTATTAGTCAGTTGGAACCAACAGGACTTACCGTAGAGCATAGGGAACTATACTCAATATTTTGTAATTACCTATAAGGAGAAAGAATCTGAAAAGAAAAAATAGATACATATATATGTGTAACTGAATCACTTTTTGCATACCTGAAACTAAAACAACACTGTAAGTCAACTATACTTCAATAAATAAATAAACAGTGACTTAGAAAATAAAATCACAAAATAAATCTGGATGTACCTGGTTTTCAGATTGGTTTAGTGACTCAACCATGCCAGGGAATTAGATTTTTTCACTGAAGTTCTCTTAACCTTTGTGTCAGATTCATAAGGTGATTCCTGGTGCTTTAGGCATCACACTTCACATGACATTAAGAAAAGGAAGGGAGGTAGGACTTCTCTGGTGGCCCAGTGGTTAGAAGTCTACCTAACAACGCAGAGGACGTGGGTTCAATCCCTGGTCTGGGAAGATTCCACATGCCAAGGAGCACCAGAGCCCATGCACCGCAACTACTGAGCCCCATGCTGCAACTTCTGAAGCCCACACGTTCTAGAGCCTGCGCTCTGCAGTAAGGGAAGCTGCCACGATGAGAAGCCTGCGCACCACAATGAAGAGGAGCCCTGCTCACAACTAGAGAAAGCCCAAAGGCAGCATCAAAGACCAGTGCAGCACACCCCCTCCCCAAATTAATAATAACAACAAGAGAGAAGGAAGGGAGAGCTCTGGTAGACAAAGCCTTGCTCTTTTATCTATTTGATTTCTGACCAAGGAGATTTTATTTTGAAATGTTCCTCTCTTCATGATCTTTTCCTCATATCTCATTGGCTGAAACTTCATCATATTTCATCCCTACTCTAAGCGATGACGGAGAAGGCAATGGCACCCCACTCCAGTACTCTTGCCTGGAAAATCCCATGGACGGAGGAGCCTGGTGGGCTGCAGTCCATGGGGTCGCTGAGTCGGACACGACTGAGCGACTTCACTTTCACTTCTCACTTTCATGCATTGGAGAAGGAAATGGCAACCCACTCCAGTGTTCTTGCCTGGAGAATCCCAGGGACGGGGGAGCCTGGTGGGCTACCGTCTATGGGGTCACACAGAGTCGGACACGACTGAAGTGACTTAGCAGCAGCAGCAGCTAAGCGATGATAGCCATGATTGACTTATGATTCATCCCCTGAGAATGGGTTTCCTCTTTCTATGGGGAAAGTCTGGATTCTCTTCACAGGAAAAAAGATAGATAAGTGAATATTTAGCAAATAAATAATTGTGTCTCATGCTGAGAGACACAAAAATTAACTTGAATTTGACATACTTGAAGCATGCAAGAATTTTTTTTTAAAGAATGCATAAAGAATTCCCTGAATGCATTCACACACTGTTACTTACATATGACAGAATATAATGTGTGACTTTTACATTTGGTCTACCATCCTTTTGTTCCACAGAATCATTAGATTAGTCTTGTTCCCAAGAAGCCATTTTGGTGGGGGAAACTGGTCTAAATTAAATACTGAAGGGTCACTAATGTGAGAACAACCCTGAGAAAGTGGAATTTTGGAGAAGACATGACCAAGGGATGTTTAAACTAACTGGAGGACAGAAGGCAGCTCTCCCCAACAAAGAAGCAAAGAAAAGCCTACTCTGGAGAAGAGGAGGATAAAGACAAATGTAGAGAGTGATGAAGAAGCAGGCTTTTTCTTAAGAAAATGGAGAAACTTGTATGGCTTGATGGTAGAATCCATAATTCCACTTAATTTATAGAAAAGGATAAGATAAGATGATGAAGTAAACTTAATATCTACTTAAATTTATTTTGTATCTTCTCTTATTACAGTAATTATTCTTATAGGCTAATAAAACATGAAGCATCTTTGTAACATCAGTGATGGCACTCTCAGAAGAACAGTTAGGTGACACATAAACAGAAATTCCAAGAGTTATTCCTAAGTCCCAAATACCTCCAGGGTAGTAATTTAGAGGTGCCTTCACTCAAATACCTGCATCTCTTAACATGGATGCAATCGGGGAAAACGTCACTGATTCTTCAGCGAGGTCTCTGGGATGAAAGGTTCACATGGTTCATTTGGTATCGGAAGCAGGATATTTCCTGCTTTAGGGGCAATAAGGAATCTGCTGATTTTGTTCATAAGGAACTCCAGTGCCTGCAGATCACAGGGAATGATGGAAGAAGCAAAGCTGAACATTTGTCTATTTTCTCTCAGCCCATCTTCCTAGTCCCTGGATGGACACCGAAGAAGATATAAGGGAAAACAAACAGTAAAGGTTTGGAATGGTTATGCTTTAACCAGACATCCAAAATATTGGTGACGTTCATCCAGAATTAATAGAACTTGATATAACTGCTGTTAAATATTTGAATTTATATTAAACAGAATGCAAACAGCAAGCCAGGGAGCTTGTAGTGGTTTCTGTTCTCATGTCTTTCATTGGCCCAAACACCTCCCTCTAGAAATAAAATTATTTCATCCATCCCTATTTTAGCTGCAGCTTTTAGAACCTAGAATTAGGAGACTGTTTCTCAGTTATGTACGTATGTGACAAAGGACTTACTGTAAAATTCTCAAGATATTGTTCAGGGTGTAGTAGCCTGGTAGGTTCTCTTCACAGCATGTTGTCAGAATTATGTTTTTGCCCCAGAATTTACCATTTTTAAGAATCCTTCCCTATATCCTGAAGCTTCTGCTATCACATTCAGTTCAGTTCAGTCGCTCAGTCGTGTCCGACTCTTTGCGACCCCATGAATCGCAGCACGCCAGGCCTCCCTGTTCATCACCATCTCTCGGAGTTCACTCAGACTCACATCCATTGAGTCTGTGAT
>SJYT01024481.1:85155-96834 GCA_006410635.1 Cephalophus harveyi
CCAAAGTACTGGAGTTTCAGCTTTAGCATCATTCCTTCCAAAGAAATCCCAGGGCTGATCTCCTTCAGAATGGACTGGTTGGATCTCCTTGCAGTCCAAGGGACTCTCAAGAGTCTTCTCCAACACCACACTTCAAAACCTGCTACCATATCATCTTCTAATTACCATGATTGCATATTTTTACATGTAATTACATTTGAGGATGACTGCTGCCTGTGGAGACTGAGGATGAAAAAGAGAATGTCATCAATGGAGCACTACTAGGTGGATGTTAATGCAGCTGCTTCTGGGAAGTGGGATGGAACTGTTAATCCCCTCCACACTGCATGGATTCCCAGTAGAGGCAAGCTTTGGCTAGACTTCTGCATTTTGTCCTCTTCTTGATCTTTTCTTTAGAAGTCAGGTTGCAAGGACAATGTTTCTCAAATGGTCAAGGATACGATGTTAGTGCTAATGGATTCAGATCTCTACTTTTACAGAAGGAAATGATACTCAAAGAGAGAGACAGTAATTTATCAAAACACACACCGTCATACAGAGGCTGGGAAAGGACTAAAATCTTGGTTTGACTGGGTCCTCTAGACATGCTTCTAAAATTTTCTACTGTTTCAAGTGTTCAGTCCCTCTCTGTATTATCTTTCAGAGTTAGTGTGACATTTTGATTTTTAAGCAGTAAGAATTACAAACCAATTTGAGTGCAAAAATAGAAAATCCCACATAACAGTTGTTCACCATTTATTTCTCTCACATGAAGTCGATAGGTAAAGGTCCAGAGCTGGCCTGACAGTCCCATGGATTCCAGGGACTCAAGCTCTTTATACTTCTCTGTTCCAGCATCTTATCAAGTTATTTCCATACTCAAGGCCACTACGGGTCCTAAACACTGTCAAAGCTCCAACAGCCATAGACTCATTCCCAACAGCAAGATGGGATATATGAAAAAAGACAAAAGAGCCCCTTTTGCAGTTGGGTAAAGTCCTTCTATGGCACCTTCCAAGCTTTGCACACAACACTTCCATCTATATACCAGTGTCCAAAATAGTTTCATGGTAAACCTAATTGCTGGAAAATATTTTTGAAAAAAAAATGTACTCGTTTATTTGTGTACATTTTCTTCTCATTAAAACTGAAGTTTATCCCTAAGGAAGTAGAATTATTAGGGAGAGAGTGACTATCATCTGCCACAATCTTGAAGGACGGATGAGTTGGTCATGTGTGGCTCTAGGGCAGGAACAATTAAGTAGATACAGCTGACAATTCAGGTATGATTAAATCAATCTTTAAACAATTACTTACAAGGCAAAGAAAACAATCAACAGTCAATAATTCCCTAATAGGGTACTCACCATGTATTGACCACAGGTGATAAATAATGATGGCAGCCCTTCCATTAGGATTAGCTTACAAATAACCCCCACACATACTCCTATTTACATGAAAACTTTCCAGGCACTAAATTTGTGTGCATCTAATGGCATGACCAACTCAGTGGACATGAATTTGAGCAGGCTCCGGGAGTTGGTGATGGACAAGGAAGCCTGGCGTGCTCCAGTCCATGGGGTCACAAAGAGTCAGACACAACTGAGTGACTGAACTGAACTGAATGGCATGACCTTTATTTATAACTCCCCAGTTCTTCTGTTATGAACATCCATGATGTTAATAAAAGTGTTCAAGCTTCTACCACCTGAGACTGTTTTAAAAAATGTCATGGTATGGGAAGTTTAATTTTATATATATTTGGGTTTTCAAAATTCAACTTAAAGACAACTTGGTGATAATTCAGTCAAGTTTCTGGTTCTTTCCAGCAATAATGTCCCTCTATGGATTGGAAAGGTAGCTCCCTTAAACTTCACCACTTTGAGCAATTAAGCTGCAACTTTTGATTTCTTAACTACCAGTGGCAGGAAAACACTTAAAGCTATAAAACAGAATCCCAAATGAAAGATCCATGATATCTGGTTATCATTATGATCAGGCCATGCATCCTGTAGCAAGGAGCTATGGGTGTTAGGTATCTGGTTTCCAGCAGTCAGACTCATGTTTACATTAATGCACAGAAAATAAAATAGAAATAAAACATAATTTTCCTGCTAAATTATCAAAGCTATAAAGACATATCTCATTTCTTACAGGGAATGGATGTACTTTTTTTAAGTCACAAATCTTAAATGGTCTCAAGATTAATAACTGTTAAGTAACTTTTTCGAAGTTAAAGAACTATGATGGCAGGTAGAGAATTTTTTTCTAATTTCTATTCAATACTTGTCATCTTGTTTTATATCTGCCAGATTTTTTAAGCAAAGGATCACATACATTTATTTAATTTTGAACTTTTCTAGTTTTCCTGTAGCCATCTTTTAACTTTATCTGTCTAATATTGCATTGTATGTGCTTCCTACTTAAAAGAATCCTATTTACCCAGGCTGGCTCTATTATACCTCAGAGAAAAGGGTTCACTTTTCATTCTGATCTTAATCTACTGCCACAGTAAAATCAATAAGCATATTAAGGAATGCTGACTTCTCTGCTTCTGACAGATAATTCGCCTAAAACTTTCCAAATCTGAAAACTGACCACTGGAGTTTCGCAAATAATATTGTAAATAAGACAAACGTGAGAAAATTCCACACTAGTCACTCTTAGGTTTTGAAATATTTGTACATATCCCATATGTATGTGTGTGTGTGCTTGTGTCTGTAATGTAGTATTTACTACTTACTATTTACTATTACATAATTCAGAGTTTATATCTTCCTAGTTAGTATAAGAAAATAAACCTAAAAATCCACTTAGATTCTAAGGAATATTTTAACTAAAAGCTTTTCTAAAGAACATTAATAGTGGAAGGAAGCCATGAACAAAATGAAAAGACAACCCACAGAAAGGGAGAAAATATTTAAAAACAATGTGACTGACAAGGGATTAATCTCCAAAATATACAAACAGCTCATGTAGCTCAGTATCAAAATAAGAAACAAGCCAATCAAAAATGGGCAGAAGATCTAATTAGACATTTCTCCAAAGACATACAGATGGCCAAAAATCATATGCAAAGAAGCTCAACATCACCAAGTATTAGAGAAAAGAAAGTCAAACTACAATAAGGTATCATCTCACACTGGTCAGAATTATCATCTGAGAATGATTATCATTAAAAAGGCTACAAACAGTGTACGCTGAAGAAGATGTGGAGAGAAGGGAACACTCCTACACTGTTAGTGGGAATGTAAATTGTTACAGTCACTATGGAGAACAGTATGGAGTTGGTTAAAAAACTAAAAACAGAGCTATCACATGATTCAATAACCCCACTCCAGGGGGTACAATACCCAGATGAAACCATATTTTGAAACATGCACCCCAATGTTCACTGCAGCACTATTAACAATAGCCAAGACATGGAGGCAACCTAAATATCCATCAACAGATGAATGGGTAAAGAATATATGGTGTATGAATACACACACACAGAAATAAATATATAAAATGGAATATTACTCAGTCATAGAAAATAATGAAATAATAATGCCTTTTCCAGCAACATGGTTGGACCTAGAGATTATCATACTGAGTGGTCAGACAGAAAGACAAATATTATATGATATCCCTTATATCAATATGTGAAATCCAAAAGAGTAAGATACAAATGAACTTATATACAAAACAGAGGCTGACTCCCCGATATAGAAAACAAGCTTATGGTTACCATAGGGGGATGGTGAGGTGGTAAATTAGGAGTTTGAAATTAACATATATACACTATTCCATATAAAACAGATAACCAACGTGGACCTATTGTAAAGCACAGGGAACTCTACTCAGTATTCTGTAATAATGCACATGGGGAAAGAATCTGATAATGAATGAATATATGTATATGAACAGAGTTTGCTATATACCTGAAACTAACCCAACACTGTAAATCTACATATTCCAGTATAAAATAAAAATTTTTTAAAGTGAAATAGGAAGCAACCATCTTGAATTTAGCAGTTGGCAGTATAAAAAATGTGGAAACACTAGCTCTAATCTGTGTGAGATGATACAGCATTGTTGTTTGACCTGGAAGCTCTAATCCCTTTTCTCTGCAGTGAGGGTGAACCCAGCCACAGGGACTGGTTTGATCCTCTCTCTGATCAGCTCTCGTCACTGAACACTACTGGAGCCACTATCTGGACAACATTAGGGACCCCAAGAGCTGTGATTTCTCTTTAGGGGAGAGAGAGCTATGACAATGCAAAAATATACGAAAGATGTCTCTAAACACAGAAAGGAGAGTCCCTCTCCAAATATCTTCTTCGACCTTCCCAGTAGAACACCAGAATTCCAGATAATCCCACAAGTAGCAGCATTTTTCAGGGAAGTGATAAACTCTTTGAAGACAAGCACCATGTCATTTTGAAGCAGTTTGCAGTTTCTGCACACTGCCCACCTTTGCATGACTCTTCTGAAGCAGAAGGTTTAGATAGTGGAGACTTACTCAACCTGTTAGAAAAGGCCTATGTACATCTTGCTTCCAATATCTCAGAGACAAGGTGTTCAAATGCATTAAAAAAAACAAACTACAATTTCTATGACCATGAGAAAAATAGGGGAAAGTCATAGAGGGGAGAGAGAGAGAGTGGAAAATGGAGAGCTTAATAATGGATAAAAAAACAGACTGAGAAAAAGAGAAATAGAAGAGGGAGAAAAAGAGAGAGGAGGAGGAGAGTAACTCATACAGTTTCTTAAAAAGACAATAACTTTTATCTTGGGAGGTTTAATATTTTGTAAATTAAGGATCCTTTCAAATTCCCCATGCTGTAAACAGAAATTAACTCACTTACCCTCCAAACCTTACATGGTCCTGGAAACACTGAAAAGTTACAAATGAAACAAGACCTGGAAAACAAGCTACTCAGGCATTTATAAGCCTGATCATTCTTTCAACCACCAAATCATGACTCCATGAAAGCTGACAAACTGTCATGCTTCCTATGTGACTGGTGGGTTCTTACAGCCATTTAAAAAGCAACCTATGCTGTCTAGAGCCTGGCAATGGACACATCCAGGGTTATTTTGAACTCACCGCTCTGAGTGTTGCACATTTGACCTCTACTGACTATTTAAAAGTGGGAGTTTGAGTGCAAAGTTATAGTAATAGATGGCACTTTCAAAAAGGCAATCTCAAATCTTAACAAACTACCAGAGCACCAGCCTATTTTGAGACAGAAATCACTGAGCCCATCATTAGTAAGTTCAGGTAGGGGTAGAGGCAATCTGAGCCACCTGAGTAACCTTCCCAAATAGCACATCTTCACAACCAGCCCGCATCTTGGAGCTATTTCCAGTCTCACTTTCCTTGGCTCCCAGGCTGTCCTGATCTTGTTCACTTTGCAACAAAGAGATTCTGTTTCTCTATTCTTTGGTTCCCTGACACTGCACAGAACAAATTATAATTAGGGAACCACAAGGGAAGGTGACAATTCACTTGTCAGTTGTCATGGATAAATCCCACTTCTATCCATACAAGCAAGGCAAGACTTTCACCTTCAAAACAGATACAGTGAGGATGCTGTCGCTAGCTGGTCCACTGCCCCGAGAAGGAAGCAGTCACAAAGATGACAGCAAGTACAACGGAAAACGTGAACAAAGAGAGGACTCCCTGGCCGTAAGTATTTTTACTGCCAGTCTGACTCTCATATGGTATGGAGAGATGTGAAAACCACTGCACCAAGCGTCCCAGGCTAACTCAGAGCTGTCATGTCAGCGTGCTGGACACAGAAATAGATGAGAGCTACTGTTCAAAAGACCCAAAACAAACAAACAGGTAGCGTGTGGTGGGAACATTACAGCTCAGCTGCCGTATGAGATTTTAGCTCAGAATGGATTAAGGAGATGTTATAGCTTTCTTTTCTTTAGTCATTTGGATACAAGCTTTAAAAATCTGTTAGCCTAATAGATTTTTTAAAATCTCAGATTATTTTTGCCCACAGTAAGCAATCTTTGTTCTATGCATGCTCTATGAAAAGCCCAGAGAGTAAAGTACATATGTGAGGATTGGGATGAGACAAAAATAGAGGAAATACTGTAAGTAAAACAAATAATATTCATTTTAGGCCAGCATAGTACATCTCATATACAAAAGGCAGCACTAGGTTAGCCTGTGCGAGTGTATCATGGGTGTATTTAATTATTATATTAAATAGTCTCTTTCTTGGATCTGTTTTCTTTCTAAAAGTTACTCCTTTTGAGGAGAAACAGCCCTGGATTGAAGTCAGTCTATGAACAAATGTCTGAACCACCTCTCTGTTATTAAACAAAAGCATAGTTGGTATAATCCAAGAAACTGAAAACAAGCTAAAATTTGCTCCTAGTAATACTTATCCTGAAAAATAAATGAGCTTTTTATTATTAAATAATTTAATCAAAATTATTCTGGGCTAGCCAGGTTCCAGATCTTGTCTCTAATATACCTCCCTTTCCAAGTCTTAATTTTTCCTCATTTCTGGATTCCCTAGAGCTCTCCTTTAAAAATATTAACAAAAGGGCCTGCACTACTACATTTCTTCAAATCTAAGGATTCTATACTTCACTTGTAACTTTCCTGAAGTCAGGGTGCTTCTTCAATTACAATGTTGTCAAAATCAAGGTGTACACTTACAGGTCAGAGGTATAACTTCTGATTTAATAATACCTCAGAGGAACCAGAGATCAAATTGCCAACATCTGCTGAGATGTTGGCAATAGACAAAGAGAGAGTTCCAGAAAAACAAGAGAGTTCCAGAAAAACATCTATTTCTGCTTTATTGACTATGCCAAAGCCTTTGACTGTGTGGATCACAATAAACTGTGGAAAATTCTGAAAGAGATGGCAATACCAGACCACCTGACCTGCCTCTTGAGAAATCTGTATGCCGGTCAGGAAGCAACAGTTAGAACTGGACATGGAACAACAGACTGGTTCCAAATAGGAAAAGGAGTACGTCAAGGCTGTATATTGTCACCCTGCTTATTTAATTTCTATGCAGAGTACCTCATGAGAAACGCTGGACTGGAAGAAACACAAGCTGGAATCAAGATTGCTGGGAGAAATATCAATAACCTCAGATAATGGAGATGACACCACCCTTATGGCAGAAAGTGAAGAGGAACTAAAAAGCCTCTTGAGGAAAGTGAAAGAGGAGAGTGAAAAAGTTGCCTTAACGCTCAACATTCAGAAAACGAAGATCATGGCATCTGGTCCCATCACTTCATGGGAAATAGATGGACATGGGGTCGCAAAGAGTCGGACACGACTGAGCGACTGAACTGAACTGAACTGATAAATGCCATAAAAAACAACCATATTCTTGGCAGCTCCATCACAGGTAATTATATATTATACTACAGGGTAAGCAGTAGCAGATTAGGGGTGAGGAGATAGGGGAGAAATATACTCAAAAGTGCTAAGATTAGAACAGACAATAGGTCAAGACAGGGTGGGTCATGAAGGCATAGGAATGGGTCCAGGCAGGAATATACTAAAAACAGAAGTATAGTGAAACGGAGACACCCAAACTCACAGACAGTAGAGCAGGACAGGGAACTGATCTACAGGAACTGATGGCTGGATCACAGTCCCAGCAGACAAGACCTGAGCGCCTAAGAATTTTTTTTCCTCCCATGAGGCAGAGGCATTGACATTGTTCTTTTAAAGACAAAGACAGGCCCAGAAAACACTGAGATCCAAGGGTGATGAGTGCATTGTTAAGGAGCCTCCATTAGCGTGGCCAGTGAGGGCATCACAAGGATAATCCCCGAGGCAGTGTATTTCAGAGCAACGAGGCATCCCACTTGCTTACCAAGGGTGCACAGTGGACAGTCAGGTATGGTGCCTGATTGTCACTGTTTAAACACACCAATTTCCCCAACTCCATTCTTCCCCAAGTCATTGGTCTTCCTCATCTAAGCAGGCAAAAGAATAGAAGAATGCATTCACAAATTTTTGGCAAACCTTCCTTTGCTGATAAAGAGAAGTGAATCTGAATAGAGGAGGAGAAAGAAAGAGGGTAAAAGAATACACAATGGGCAAATTATGTGTGTGAATCTTGTATTCACCACTGACAACATTCAAAGATGAGCTGTTTATTACCGTGATTCCAATTTACCAATTTCACTTTGAGCAAGGGTGCATAATTTCCATATGTTTCTCAACAGGGAAAATGGAACCCTTTCAAAAATTCCCAGGGCTGCTTTTTTAAAGCTATTGGGTTCTTCCTACTGCTGACATTCAAGGTTAAACAGATGCCCCTCCTCACAATAACATCCTTACGAAGAGCTTATTAGTTGCTTTCACTCTGACCTACCTGAGACTTAAAAGCTAACTATTATTTTTGAAAAGTAATTTGTATCTAATGGCAGGCATCTATCCTGACAGATGTTTGCTAAATAACATGTGCTAGATGCAGAAAACGTTCTCTTACTATAAGCTTCAATAATTTAAAATGTTAGCACTGAAATATTTTTTGCTCCTAAGTATTTTCAAAGTAGAATAAAAGTTAGATAATTACTGTATAGGCAAGTCAGCCACAGTTTTCAAAGCAGTTTTGCCACCATTTTCTGCAAAAGTCATCTTGGTGAAATATGTAGTTTTACCAAATTATTTTGCACAGTTTAAAGAGCTAATCATACGAATCACATATAACAATATTTTGATTAATTCTTAATATGTATCTTAGTCATTTTGTCCTTTGGAGAAAGTGTTTCTAATCTGTTTTGACAGCTTACCAGTTTATTATACACAGTATTCAGTGAATTTTAAATAATTACTTTGTACAATGCACACATTTTGTTCTTTATGGTTTATTACTTCTTTAGACAGGTTTCCCTTGTGTGAGACAGTAAAGAATCTGCCTGCAATACAGACAAAGCAGTCTTTAGGATAAAGAACTTTATATTTTGGGAAAATGTAGTAAATACAAGATTGCACTGCTTACTAACATGTCTGCAGATGGATGCTAAACCTCACATTCCCAAGCAGGGACACCCACAGCTATCCGTGCTACATTTCTGTCCAAGCTTGGGTTTGGCCACCATGTGTTGCTATCATTTTCAGCATTATCCATAAATTCCGTTTCTGCTCCCTCATTGGTCTTTACATTCTAGTAGTTTCATGTGCCCTTGTATCTACAGATGTTCAGTGTATGTTCAGTTGCTCTGTGAGGATCCTTTCACTGGGACTGAGTGGGAGATTGAAAAGAATCAGAAGTAGGAGGAAGTGGGGGCTCAAATCAGAGCCTGGTTGTAAGGGTATCTGGGAAAGAGAATCCACACCGGAATATTTTCAACAGACTGAATTTTTTTTATTCCCCTCTCCCCATATGTTGAAATCCTAACCATCAGAGTGTGAGGAGTTTGGGCCTTTGAGAGTAGCTAGGTCACGAGAGAAGAGCCCTCATGAGTGGGATTAGTAATTTAAGAGAGAGACCCAGGAAGACCCCTTGTCCCATCATCCATGTGGTGACACACCGAGAAGATGGTCAGCTTGTGAACTAGGAAGCGAGCCCTCCCCGCACGCCAAACCTGCCAGCACCTCCATCTTGAACTTAGCCTCTAAAACCGTGAGAAATAAATTTGTTTTTTGTAGGTTACCTAGTCTATGGTCTGAAGAAGGAAATGGCAATCCGCTCCAGTGTTCTTGCCTGGAAAACCCCAAGGACAGAGGGGCCTGGCTGTCTACGGTCCATGGGGTCACAAATAGTCAGACACAACTGAGCAACAGACACACACCTCGTCTATGGTTTTCTGTTACAGCGGCCTGAACTAAGGTGATACTTAAACACACCAGAATGGGGCATAGATTTAAGAAAGAATCAGGCCTGGAAAATCCCGTGGATGGAGGAGCCTGGTAGGTTGCAGTCCATGGGGTCACCAAGAGCCGGGCAAGACTGAGCAACTTCACTTTCACTTTTATGCATTGGAGAAGGAAATGGCAACCCACTCCAGTAATCTTGCCTGGAGAATCCCAGGCACAGCGGGGCCTGGTGGGCTACCGTCTATGGGGTTGCACAGAGTTGGACACAACTGAAGCGACTTAGCAGCAGCAGCAGCATCATAAAAACTTCAAGAAGGCATTCACTCATTCATCAACAAATCTACACTGTAACAGGCAAAGTAACATAAACATCATTCTTTAAAATGGATGAATGGGTTGATGGGAAATGACAAAAACCACACAAGCAAACTAAAACTAGAGAAAAATTCAAATCATCTGGCTTTCTATACATGGCAGCTGGGGCTAATGGCCATTTAGCCACTCCCTTTTAATGTAATCTGTCATAAGATACCTTGAGTTTGGGGGCCAAGTCCAAAAGAATATCACTGGTAGTAGTGGAAGGACCTTATGATGCTATTTTCACCTAGGGTTCACTCAGCAAATACTGATTGAGCTCTGTATGAGTCAGGAACCCTGCTAGGACTGGGAGCATCTAACAGCTAAGGAGATTGATATGTGGATTTGGAGAGAGAAGGGGAAGAAAAAGTCACAATAATGGAACGTGATGAGTGCTGAGATCTAGTAAAGTACAGGATGTTAATGAGGGCAAGATGGAGGGCAAATAAGCTTTGATGGAGCTCAGTGACAATTTAAGATTCTCTGCTGCTTGAGTTTTATCATCCCAACTGTCCTTAGTTATTTTTCTAGGAAGTTATAAAGGTAACCTTATTGAGGGCTAAGTATAAAACTGGCTCCAGGCATGTAGAATATTATATGGGTTTTAAGGTTATTGGTCAAATGAATACTTTTGATCCAAGAAGCTTATGGATTTGCGGTTTTAGTTGATATTATAAATGGCAAAAAGTCTTTGATCCACACATGTAGTTGAAAATTTTGGCATATTTACTGTGGAATATATATATATATATATACACACACACATTTGTTGATATAGGTATATGGGACAACATATATATATGTATAGTACTATAAATATACATATATATGCATATTACATTTACAATACTTGCAATACATCTAAATACATGCAGTAGAATCAAGGCATAATCTTATAAAATTATCTACTAGTCAACTGCTACACAATCCTGTGTTCCCACAAAACTATAACTGTGTTTGGTTACCATTTTTTGTTTGGTTTTTGTTTGGTTACCCGTTTCTTCTTAGCTCTGTCCACCAGAGACAAAAATCTCAAAGGTCTTCAGTACTATTAATATTACTGGAGACTTTTTGTGCTTGCTTATGTTATTTTTCAGTCTCTTGGCATTTATTTGCAAGAAAGACTGGAGGAAAAAAAAAGTCATCATTTGCTACCTTAATGAGAGATTGTCCTCTCTAGAACTCTTACAAGGAAAAACCACATTAAATCAAAACAAAACAAATGTCATGTAAACACATTTTACAATGGGAGGAAATGAGCTATGTAAATCAGGGCTCCCATCACAGTGAAAGGGGAGCTGAAGTCATCTTCTAATATAGGAACCCAATTTTGCTCTACTTGGAATAAATCTAATCTGAACTCATCTACAAAATAATGAAACTTTTTCCTGATTCAAAGTAGAACAGTGGAAAAGCTGACAGGAACAATTAGACTAATCATTTAATACCCAGGATTTGGTGTAATGCGAGTGACCACATGGAAATATCCATTCCCAGATTTTAGATGTTAAAGCATGTTTCAAATCATCCACCTAGGGTATTCA
>SJYT01024481.1:98610-140455 GCA_006410635.1 Cephalophus harveyi
CCCTTGGACTGCAAGGAGATCCAACCAGTCCATTCTGAAGGAGATCAGCCCTGGGATTTCTTTGGAAGGAATGATGCTAAAGCTGAAACTCCAGTACTTTGGCCACCTCATGCGAAGAGTTGACTCATTGGAAAAGACGCTGATGCTGGGAGGGATTGGGGGCAGGAGGAGAAGGGGACGACCGAGGATGAGATGGCTGGATGGCATCACGAACTCGATGGACGTGAGTCTGAGTGAACTCCGGGAGTTGGTGATGGCCAGGGAGGCCTGGCGTGCTGCGATTCATGGGTTCGCTAAGAGTCGGACACGACTGAGCGACTGAACTGAACTGAAGGGTGGAATTGGGGATTTTAAACTAGATTTTCATAAATGAACGATCATATTCTTCCTTCCCTGAACTATGGAGTGACTGAGGAACTGAGTGGGGAAAATAAGGGCAGTGGAGGGGCAATGCACTCAACTCCAAGTCTTCTGACACCGGGGAGGATACAGCTTCAGGATATGACTTCAGGCACTTGATCAAGGAATCAGATGCCACCCTCTACTGAAAGCAAGTTCTACAAAGGAAAGGTCCACACAGCATCGTAGATACAAGTGGTCCCTGTGCGCTTCCAAAGAAAAGAACAGAAGATGAAATGCTAGGTTCAGAATTTTACTGAAACCAAAGGCCTTTTGGAGCAAGAACTGCCTTGTTATTTCCTCTTCAGACATTGTTAGAAAAGGAGAAGATTAAAAGATCAGGCATTTTGATCTGCACTTGTTTTTTCCACCCTGAATCCCATGATGATGGAGATCCCAGGGGAAACAACACCACACCAAGTTGAACAGTGATCCTTTTCCCTGCAATGCTCTCCTGGTGGTGCTCCTCTGCCTCCTCGAGTGGACTGAAAGCTTCACAACAGGGACTGATTTCTCTCTGTATCCCCAAAGGTGATCAGGGTGCCTGTGCTGAAAGGTGTTGTCATCTCCTACTAATTCCTTCTTATAGTTTCACCTTAACATGCAAAATCACATTGCCAAAGCCAAAGCTTTACTATCCAACTTGGGTTCAAGCCCTAAACTTAATATATTAACTGATAAAATATAGAGGACTTCCTTGGTGGCTCAGCGGTAAAGTATCCACCTGGGAATGCAGGAGACATGGGTTCAATTTCCGGGTAGGGAAGATCCCCTGGAGAAGGAAATAGCAACTCACTCTAGTATTCTTGCCTGGGAAATCCCTATGGACAGAGAATTCTGGTGGGCTACAGTTCATGGGGTCGGAAACACTCAGACATGACTCAGTGACTAAACAGCAACAATTGCTGGGTACGGAAAATAATCCATTTCCCCAATCACAAGTCATTGAAATACTGAATAGTTAGGAAGGGCCATTTACTTTCCAATTGCTTTTTCAAAAGGCATCCAAATTATGAGTACTGTGTTGTGTTGATGAAACTGTTTCACAGCAAAATGAAAATCAGCTCAGTCATGTGCGACTCTTTGAGACTCCATGGACTACAGACTACGCTGACCATGGAATTCTCCAGGCCAGAATACTGGAATGGGTAGCTGTTCCCTTCTCCAGGGGATCTTCCCAACCCAAAGACAGAACCCAGGTCTCCCTCATTGGCACTGGCAATTCTTTACCAACATTGGCATTATATAAAAAGAAGCAGCAAGCTAGAGGATCATATGAAGAAAGGAGGTTTAGATTCTCCTCCCAAAGACCAACATCTGTACAGTAACTGTGGTGTAGAATTATTTTTTCTTGGTACCACTTCAAGTTATTGCTTTGCTATTTTATTGAGAAGCTACTGCATTCTTGTAAGGGCAAAGTAATCATATGAGTTCAGTTTAGTCTCATCCTCTGTTGTCCGCTTCTCCTCCTTCCATCTATCTCTCCCAGCATCAGGGTCTTTTCCAATGAGTCAGCTCTTCACATCAGGTGGCCAAAGTACTGGAGTTTCAGCTTCAGCATCAGTCCTTCCAATGACTATTCAGGGTTGATTTCCTTTAGGATTGACTGATTGGATCTCCTTGCAGTCCAAGGGACTCTCAAGAGACTTCTCCAAGACCACAGCTCAAAAAGCATCAGTCCTTTGGCGCTCAGCTTTCTTTATAGTCCAACTCTCATGTCCATACATGACTACTGGAAAAAACATGGCTTTGACTATACAGTCACTTGTCAGCAAAGTAATGTGTCTGCTTTTTAATAGGCTGTATAGGTTGGTCATAGCTTTTCTTCCAAGGAGCAAGTATCTTCTAATTTCATGGCTGCAGTCATCATCTGCAGTGATTTTAGAGCCCAAGAAAATAAAGTTTCTCACTGTTTCCATTGTATCCCCATCTATTTGCCATGATGTACTGGGACCTGATGCCATGATCTTAGTCTTCTGAATGTTGAGTTTTAAATCAGCTTTTTCAGTCTCCTCCTTCATTTTCATTTTTAGTTCTTCTTCACTTTTAGCCACCCTGATGGTGTCATCTGTGTAGGTGAGGTATTGATATTTTTCCCAGCAGTCTTGATTCCAGTTTGTGCTTCATCCAGCCAGCATTTCACATGATGTACTCTGCATATAAGTTAAATAAGCAGCGTGACAACATACAGCCTTTATGTACTCCTTTCCCGATTTGGTGCCATTCTGTTGTTCCATGTCTAGTTCTAACTATTGCTTCTTGACCTGCATACAGATTTCTCAGAAGGCAGGTAAGGTGGTCTGCTATTCCCACCTCTTGAAGAATTTTCCACAGTTTGTTGTGATCCACACAGTCAGAGGCTTTGGCATAGTCAATAAAGCAGATGTTTTTCTGGAACGTTCTTGCTTGTTTTGATGAGTCAACAGATGTTGGCAATTTGATCTCTGATTCTTCTGCCTTTTATAAATCCAGCTTGAACACGTGGAAGTTCATGGTTCACACACTGTTGAAGCCTGGCTTGGAGAATTTTGAGTATTACTTTGCTAGTGTGTGAGATGAGTGCAATGGTGTGGTAGTTTGAGCATTCTTTGGCATTGCTCTTCTTTGGGACTGGAATGAAAACTGACCTTTTCTGTTCCTGTGGCCACTGCTGAGTTTTCCAAATTTGTTGGCATACTGAGTGCAGCACTTTAACAGCATCCTCTTTCAGGATTTGAAATGTCACTTATTTGCAAATACAAGGCAGATCACTCTTAAAGGTATGAATAGAGATAGACAGTGAGAGATGGTGAGGGGCAGGGCTAAGTTTCAGAGTCAGATCACTCTATGCAAAGTTGTGGTTTTCTATTTATTAACTGTGTTTTCTGCACCCCAGTTTCCTCATCTGCATAAGGGCTATGATGACAGTTTGTATATATTCAAGGAAGTAAATATAAGTCAAGTATCTAACGGTGCCTAACAAACAATAAAGCCTTGGATCAATGCTAGCTGCACCTCAGGTATCACTAGAATTTGGGATTTTAAGCTGAAGGTAAAACTGACTGCCCCTCAAGTAAACTATCCATTCTAAATGGGAAGAATTCTTTTTGCCACCACTCTGTTCAGACTGTCCAAGTATCTGCATCAAACACAAGAAGCATGCACCTGTAGAATATACTGATAAGAAGTCTAGGAAAAGAATTCTCACAACTCTTAAGACCTTAAAATCCTAACTTCCACAGTTGGAGTTGTATTGCCAGGAGCCCTGCATAATAGCCCTCTGGAGTGGCCATGATCAGACACTTAAAAGACAATGTATAAACAACATAATTTCTTAGTCCTTTTTGTGCTTGAAGGAAGTCGTGCCAGATTAATTTACCAGGGTTAGATGTTTCTAGGAGGTTGAAAGACTCATTTCAATCCTGGCAATACACATTACTGATTCAAGTTTTCTCTTACCAACCTTTCCATTTGTTTAGAATTATCAGGAATGTTTCTAGAATAGGGTAGATGCATTGCATTCCATTCTGGGCACTCTCTTGAGTAGTCAGAGCCCAGACATCATTTCACCTGGTGACCTAAATGACACTGTTAGAGTGACCTGTCCTGAGCAACTTCCCATAACAGTCTCCAAGAAAGACCAACATTTGTAATAGATTAGCCCTTCTGAGGAATTGATACTTTTGAACTGTAGTGCTGGAAAAGACTCTTTCAAGTTCCCTGGACAGCAAGGAGATCAAACCAGTCAATCCTAAAGGAAATCAACTCCGAATATTCACTGGAAGGACTGATACCGAAGTTCCAATACTTTGGCCACCTGATGCAAAGAGCTGACTCATTAGAAAAGACTCTGATGCTGGCAAAGATGAAAAGCAGGAGGAGAAAGCAACTACAAAGGATGAAATGGTTGGATGGCATCACTGATTGTTAGGGAAATTAAATAAATATTCTTGTTTAGGCTTCAGGGACAAAGCAGAGCAGGCCTCTGACCTTGCTTCTAACCTGCCTGGACACTGCCCTGACAGGGAGTGATTGTGAGTGACTGTCTTGTCTGAGTGCAAGACTTGCAGCACCACAGATATGATGGGGGAGGAATCTAGTGATTTTTTGGCCCCTGGAGGGGGCCTGGGCAACACAGCCCCAGGCTTAGCAACATTCCAAGTTTTATGACCCTTATGGCAGAAAGCTAAGAACTAAAGAGCCTCTTGATGAAAGTGAAAAAGGAGAGCGAAAAAGTTGGCTTAAAACTCAACATTCAGAAAATTAAGATCATGACATCCTGTCCCATCACTTCATGGCAAACAGATGGAGAAACAGTGGAAACAGTGAGAGGCTTTATTTTCTTGGGCTCTAAAATCAGTGCAGATGGTAACTGCAGCCATGAAATTAGAAGACGCTTGCTCCTTGGAAGAATAGCTATGACCAACCTAGACAGCATATTAAAAAACAGAGACATTACTTTGCCGACAAAGGTCCCTATAGTCAAAAGCATTGTTTTTTCAGTAGCCATGTATGGATGTGAGAGTTGGATCATAATGAAGGCTGAGTGCCGAAGAACCGATGCTTTTGAACTGTGGTGTTGGAGAAGTCTCTTGAGAGTCCCTTGGAGTGCAAGGAGATCAAACCAGTGAATTCTAGAGGAAATCAATCCTGATTATTCACTGGAAGGACTGATGCTAAAGCTGAAGCTCCAGTACTTTGCCACCTGATGCAAAGAAATGACTCACTGGAAAAGACCCTGATGCTGGGAAAGATTGAAGGCAGGAGGAGAAGGGGACGACAGAGAATGAGATGGTTAGATGGCATCACAGACTTGATGGACATGAGTTTGAACAAGCTCTGGGAGTTGGTGGTGGACAGGAAAGCCTGGTGTGCTGCAGTCCATGGAGGTGCATAGAGTCAGACACAACTGAATGACTGAACTGAAGTTTTACAAGACAAAACAAATAGCATTAACAGGAAACCAGGCTTGCAATTTGGTCAGATTGATGATTGTATCAGTTTGTGTCTGTCCTGGGATTATAGGTGGCAACCCTGAAGTGCAGTCCTTGAAGCCTTATCCATGGAACAGATGTACTGACTGGGACCCTTTCCCAACTGGGACTCTAGATGTACTGTGGCACAGGACTTCCCAGCGCTGATTAAGTCTGGATGTTGGTCAAAACCCAATTTGGTTGCATTTTCTGTTCTATTTCTCTTTTCTTTAGTTATCTGATAAATATTTGTATTATTTCTTTGTATATAAAGAGTGGCTTATTTTGTTAACAAATCCTTTGAGCCTGAGACAAAAGTGAAAACTTTCAGCAAAACACTTATTCAAGGGACATGAGTCTGAGTAAATCCTGGAAGACTATGAAGGAGAGGGAAGCCTGGCGTGCTGCAATCCATGGGGTTGCAAAGAGTTGGACACAACTAAGCAAATGAACATAAACAGGCTGGAAAACAGATATAAGCTTATCATTCACGGGCCTTTTACAGATCCTAACCTGAGAAAAGGGCTCTAGGAAATATTCCTTAGCATCCACCTTTCAGCTCACAGTTGGCACAAGGCACAAAAAATGCCTAAAATTTGAAGATGGTAAGTTCTGCTCAGAACTACACCGGAGTAAAGGGACTTGAGAGAGATGCTGACATGTACTGAGCAACTAGAATATTCCAGGCACTGACTCAGTTATTTGGCACACGCTGTCATCAACATTCTTTACAAAACTTCAGCAAGTCTGTCAATGTGAGTTTCATGGATGTGGAAGTCACAGAGTAGAAAGATTAAGCAATTTGCACAGGGATGTGGAGCAAGAAGCTGAAGTAGACTATGAACCAAGACTGTCCAATCCTCCTCAAGTCCATGAATCCTAAAATCTAACACATGCCTTGTCATCTGAAAGAAGTTCAAGAGGTTCTGGGCCACATCCTAGCGATGTGACTTTGGATCAACAACACAGACCCTCTGCAACTTGGGATCACATTTGTGGGAGGTAAGATAACAAAAAAGATTCATGCTACGTGCTGTCTCTCAGCACCTGGCACACAGCCAGTGCTCATCAAGTGGTGGCTTTCGCCACCTCATCCATCCTCCTTCTCATGAACAGCCAATTACAGGGAGACCTGGGGAGATGGGCATGCCATTACCTGGAGAGGGTGAAACATGAGCTGGGGGCAGTGATGCTCGCCAGCTGGGCCTGAGACCAGAAATGGTCGGATCACCCTGAGACAGGCACTGAAAATTGATGAAACTTGGTTCAGGCCTGATTCTGACTTTTTCCCCAGACTCTCAGCCTTCTACTCACAACTGATTAATTAGTGATATACTCACAGTTTCCCCAAAGTGCAGAGTTTTTAGGCATGCCAAGGACACAAGTTCTGGGGTGATTCCAGCAGAACCAGGTAAATTTGGGGGGTGTGGTTATCAATTAACCCTTTTTGTTTACACCAAGACAGATTAATTAGCTTGGTTGATACTATTTCTGGCTTTATTAGAAAAGAAATCCTTTTCTCTTGCAGAAGGAGACTGCATTTTCTAGATGTATACCTTTATTTTATTCATATGAATTAATTTATACAAAACCTGTCAGTTTTATTTATACACAATTACATAAACTTTATTTTTTCATATATATATAAACTTTATTCTTCTGGGTTTTAGAACAAAGTTCTTGAGTTTATCAGGGAGCCATCAAATGTGAACATATAAACTAAGAGCTTAAGAATTCTGGCCACATATTGGAGAAGAGGTTTTAATAGAATACAGACTTTATGTCATCATTGTTGTTATTATTATTGGCAAAAAGACCCTGAAGTGAGGTATGTGAATGAACTGGACATCTTCAAAACTAGCTGTGTTCATGTGATGACCTTGTTGCTCACTGAACTCTTAAAGTTTAACAGTGAGACAAAGATTTCCACTTCTAGTAGTTATGTGCTACTGTTCACATCTGAACTTCAATAAACAAAACACTACAAAAAAAAAAAAATCCTTCAACTCCTAAAAGTTTTTCCCAAATTTGAAGTTTTATTTCCAGTAAGTTGGATTCTTACAATATTTTCTATGAAATAGCTGGTTAGAAAAGATTCTGGTCTCTATTCGTCTATGCATAGTTACTAAATTTAAGACTTTTGAAATAAGACAGATATGGGTTGAAAATCCAAACCTGAAGATCTTGTATATCTTTGAGAAGGTACTTAATCTATAAAAGGAGGATAATAAGATATCTTACAGAGATGCTATCATTAAAATTAATACATGCAAACCACTTATCAGAATATCTAATGAATACTAAGTACTCAAATGCCAACTGCTATCTTCCCTTTGGGCTTCCCAGGTTGCAAAGTGGTAAAGAACCCACCTGAGGACGCAGGAGACTCAAGAGACATGGGTTTGATCCCTGAGCTGGGAAGATGCCCTGGAGGAGGACATGGCAAACCACTCCAGTATTCTTGTCTGGAGAATTCCACAGACAGAGGAGCCTAGCGGGCTACAGTCCATGGAGTCACACAGAGTTGGACACGGCTGAGTATACACACCTTCCCTTTAGCCATCATCATGGAACGGCCAACTGTTAATAGCTTGCACAGAATCCTGGTGATGGCTTACGAGCTGGACTGGTGGGAGCTTTACTGTAACTCCTCACAGGTAATTCCATCCACTGTAAGATGCACCATTGTCCTTTAATACACCACTAAGAACAGAATCCCCCTCAATGAGGGAGACCTGGGTTCTATCCCTTGGTTGGGAAGATCCCCTGGAGAAGGGAAAGGCTATCCACTCCAGTATTCTGGCCTGGAGAATTCCATGGACAGTCCATGGGGTCGCAAAGAGTCGGACATGACTGAGAGACTTTCACATGAACAACAATAATATAAAATGCTACAAATAGGCTATGGCACATGTTCTTATCACTTAGAAATGTTTTGCATTTATATGCAGTCTTATTTCACACCTATTGAAACATATTTTAATCACATACTTTTTTTAGTGTATGCCTTAAAGTGTAAAAAATGAAGCGCTTAAGGTATTTCTAAATAGATAAAAAGATTTACATATGTAAAATGGAATAGTAATCAGTCATAAAAAGAATGAAATAACACCATTTGCAGTGACATAGATGACTCTAGAGATCATGATACTAAGTGAAATCAGAGAAAGGCAAATATATAATATTGCTTACATGTGGAATCTAAAAAAAAAAAAAAGAGTACAAATTAACTTACTGACAAAAAAAATAGGGTCACAGATGTAAACACTCATAGTTACCAAGGGATAAAGTGGGGAGAGGGATAAATTGGGAGATTGGAATTGACATATACATTACTATTTATAAGATAGGTGACTAGTAAGAACCTGCTGTGTAGCACAGGGCACTCAACTCAGTACTCTATAATGACCTGTATGGGAAAAGAATCTAAAGAGGAGTGGATATATGTGTATGTATAACTGATTCAGTTTGCTGTACAACAGAAACTAACACAACATTGTAAATCAGCTATACTTCAATAAAAACTAATTTAAAACATTCCATCACATTCAAGATCCAACTCTTCTCAATCACTTTTCCCCTGGGAGCCATCAACATCTGTGCTCTACTATATTCTACAGAATTTTCATCTAAGCCCATTTTAAATGTTGCTGCTAGCACTCTCCAACCTGACCAAATTCAGGTTTGTCTCTTTCTCTAGTGAATTAGGGCTGAGTGTTCCCAGTGTTTCATCAGTAAAAGAATCCACCTGCCAACACAAAAGATGCAGGTTTGATCTCTGGGTCAGGAAGATCCCCTAGAGAAGGGAATGGCTACCCACTCCAGTCTTGCCTGGAAAATCCCATGAATAGAGGAGCCTGATGGGCACAATACATAGGGGCACAAAGACCTGGATAAGAAAGTGCCTGAGCACAAGCACACACACAGCCTAGTGAGTCAGAGGCCACTGCAAGGGAGGGAGCCTCTGCTCAAAGACGGTGCTATTGTTCCACCTGTTCCCAGCAGTCCTGCTGAAACGGCCACACCAGCCAATGGTGACTTTAACATTCCTTTCCTCTAGGTGAGAAGTGGAACCATTTCTCCTGCTTTTGGGGGCACTGCTCAGCATGTGGCACCAACATATGCGGCACCAACCATGCACATAACTCAGCTGAGCTGGTGACAGTGAGAGCTCGGCCTGGCTGCAAGCACAGGAAGCAGGCTGAGTGACCGTTGCTACCTGCCAGGCCAATGGCTAGAACTTAGTAGGCAGCTGTAGGACACATTTCATTGGCAGAGATTTTAAAAAATCAAAAATGTATTTTAAAAAATGATAAAATATGAAATTTCAATTGGCAAACTATTAACAGGAAGCATATCCCCCTCCATAAAAATGACCTCCAGTTATTAATGCATGTACAAACTGCATAACCCTCTCTTCCTCTGAGATCTGCCCTTTGCCCCATATAGTATTAACAGCTTCCATAAATCCCCTGCCTTTTGCCCTCCTGCCAACTTAAATTTCAACCTCATCAATGTTCAGTTCAGTTCAGTCGCTCAGTCTTGTCCAACTCTTTGTGACCCCATGAATTGCAGCACGCCAGGTATCACTGTCCATTACCAACTCCTGGCGTTCACTCAAACTCACGTCCATCGAGTCAGTGATGCCATCCAGCCATCTCATCCTCTGTCGTCCCCTTCTCCTCCTGCCCCCAATCCCTCCCAGCATCACAGTCTTTTCCAATGAGTCAACTCTTCACATGAGGTGGTTAGCCCCTCGCCAAAAATTGAGCAACATGCTTTTTACAGAAAGTCAGTCTCAGGCTTAACTTTAAAAAGCCCTGAAATGGGGCTTTCTGGAGGACAGATAATCTTTTCTGCTCCTTAATCAAAGGTGCTATTTACATACCTGTGCTCACTTTGAAAAAAAAAAAAAATGGAGCTGTGTACCAATCTTAATTTTTCAGCTCAATGAGTTTTTCACATAGTGAAAACCACTATGTAGTTATGATACATGTACTTTTCTGAATACATATTATAATTTAATTAAAATCTAAAAAGGTCTTGAAATATTCTGAAGAGAAATACAGGGAAAATATAGCAATAATCAAATATATATTTAGTTTTCCTATTTAATAACAACAGATCTAGTTACAACTATAGTGATTCTTTAAACAGAACCTCTTGCTCATTCAAATTTAAAGTGAGGGGTAAGACCACCTCTCAGCCACTCCTGTTAGAAATGGGTTACTGATACTTTCTTCCATTCTCTCTCTTCTCCCTGTCTTGAATCAATTACCAAGTCTCACTGAGTTGATTTCATAAATGCATCTTGACTTGGTCCTATGACTTTTATCCCTAGTATCAGGCCCTTAGAGTTTTCTCTCTGGACCTCTGTAACAAAATAACTTTAAAGCATTCTGGCCTCTAGTCTTGTCTACTTTCAAGCCATTCAGTAGCCATGTACCCTGAAGGAATCAATTCAATCGCATGCAAGGCCCTGCTTAACAAGCTGCTTTGGGGACCCATCCACAGGGCAGGATCAGCACTGAGCTTGAGAGACAAGAACCTTTATCAGGGCCTGGCCAGTCTCTGAAACCTCTCAGCATCAGCCCGTGCCTTGCAGTTTAGCCTCAGATGGATGAAGCCCCCTTACGCCAGGCCATTTTGCTACCCTGTGGCTCCACTCCAGCTGCTGCACTGACTCAAAACAGGATTCTTTTCCTCACCCCAGCTCCTCTCCCCGCCCCCTACCCACATGCCTACTTCTCAGGCTCACTGCTTGTACTTCAGCTAGTGTCTCAGACATCATCTTCTGGAAGAATCTTTCAAGGACTTTCACCACCCACGCTGTGCTGAATGTGCCTCGTCTATGTTCACTTTCAGAGTGTGTACACTTCTGTGGATCTTGTCATCACTTGTTGTTGTTTATTTATACTTCCTCCCCTGCTCCACCCCCAGAATAGTCAACGAATATTTCTATACATCTTGTTCACTTTGTCACTCTCAGTCTAGCATCTGGCACTTAGTAGGTGATCTGTTAATGCTTTATGAACTGAAATGAACACCAGAAGATTCACTGAAATGGGAGGCTGCCTCTAGCAAGAATTAAATTGCAATAATTAACCTAAGGCTAAGCAAATTAATTTAATTAGCTCATTCTAGGTATTTGTGAGGTTTTTTGGCATGTTTCTTATTCATTTCTACAAACTAGTGCTATATTTTACATCAGAGTTTCCTATAAGGAATACTATATAATCAATATGCCCAAAGTATGAATTGGTTGAACATCATGCACTGAAGTCTTTAAAAAGTTTTTGCCATAAGCAAAACCTGTTGGAAATTTAGGTACAGTATTAAATTACTTGACCACTAAATGATTTTCTACAATCAATGGATTGAAGTTTTACAGCTTCAATGTTTCAAAATAAATAATGAGATTTAGTCTCCAGGGTGAAAAACCCTCATGTCCCATAGAATTTTTTTTTTTTTTTTAAATACTGCTATTTACAGTCAGAGGAGCAATGAAATGCATTTGTAGATAGAACAGTTTGGCTTTGATTTTTGCTCATCTAATTTAAGGGAAGCTAAACTGATTTAATTTAAAAGTGGGAGATAAAAACATGAAAAAAGAAAAATCCATTCTAGATGAGAAGATTGCATTTATAATGGGATCATGGACATGCTCTTCATGATGGTGGGTAGAATGCAGAAATTGTCATAANTGATTGTTGCTCATCTAATTTAAGGGAAGCTAAACTGATTTAATTTAAAAGTGGGAGATAAAAACATGAAAAAAGAAAAATCCATTCTAGATGAGAAGATTGCATTTATAATGGGATCATGGACATGCTCTTCATGATGGTGGGTAGAATGCAGAAATTGTCATAATTGCATGCAATGGTGTTGTCTTTCTCTAAATTAGTATTACCTGCATCCATTTCCAAAAAGATTAAATAAATACACAGATGGAAGTTTCCTTTTACTGGCAAGTGAATTGATTCATTTGTATAGCAAGCCTTTATTTTTAGCATGTAAAACTGAATATAGCAGACGAGATGAAAGAGTCCAACCTCCTCCGTGCTGAATTGAAACAGCAGAGGAGAATGGTAGAGAATGTCCTGAGGAGCATCATATGTGGGCCATTGTTTGTCTATTCCTGAACACTAGGCTTATGGCAGTGATTTTTTTTCCTATAGATAATCACATGTCTCAGCAAAATACAACCAACAAGACAGCTAAACTTAAAAACTTATGAGACTGACTGTAAATTTATATTGTGGACAGTAGTTTGGCAGAGCAGAGGGAGGCAGCAAAACATTCAGAGAGGGCACAGAATTTGGTTAAATTATTAGCCTTATATCAACAATATAACAACATAAAGTGCACAAATTTAACACAGAAAATAGCTTCCTTGGTGTCTCAGTGGTAGAGTCCACCTGAAAATGCAGGAGACGTGGGTTCAATCCCTGAGTCAGAAAGATTCCCTGGAGAAGGAAATGGCAACCCACTTCAGGATTCTTGCCTGGGAAATCCCAAAAATACAGGAGCCTGGTGGACTACACTCCACATGGTGGCAAGATAGACGTGACTTAGCAACTAAACAACAACAACAAAACAGAGAATAATCTTTGGCTTCTGATTTTTGTAAGTACAGCTCGCTCCTCATAGCTTTTCTTGATGATCAAACTTCAAAGTCACCACTTTCTTGAACTCATTCGGGAAAACCAATTTAAGAATGTAGGCTCCTCCCCATTCTAGATCAGCCCGTCTTGTCCTCAGGGCATGGTCACAGATGTTTACTTGGAAGTCTGTCTACTCAGACCTTCATCACTTATCAGTCCCTGAGATACTTTTCTAAATTAAAAAAATAGGACTTAACATTACTCTTGGGGAAAGATACTGCATGAAATCTCCAATAGTATGCTACCTTTGAGAAAAATTTACTCATGAATTCTGCTACTATGTACGTTGAGTCAAATCATGGTAGAGAAATTTGGGGAGATTTATCTGCATTGAATCCAAGTAGCTGACGTTAACTGGCAAGTTCCTTCCGAGAGTAATACACCGGGGCATTCATTCCACTGAAGTGGTCTGCTTTGTGTAGCACGTGCTTCATAATGAACTGGACTAGGAAACTACCTGCTGGCCCAAGGCAGATGTCAGAGCCCAGAACCCTCTGTCCAGTGGGCATTAGAAATCCAACGGGGAGAGTCTGTAATGGATGGGGTGCGACAGCACCCATCTTTCCTCTGCTGTCACCATGAACACAAGGTGTAGAGAAAACACAGCACAGTAATAGAGATGCAGAGATCTTTAGAGGACAAGAAAGAAAGAAAAATCAGAAAATACGAACAGTTGAGTCTGAGGTGCAGAAAAGTCACAGCAAACACTTTCTAATGGAAGACAAGATCAGTTTTTCCTCAGAATCAGAGGAGCAGGTCTATAGTCTATGACAAATCAGCAACGTTCCAGGTTTCCACAGAACCTAGCTGTACTTGCTCTGAGACTCCTTCATAACCCCCATCACTTAAGGCCACCAGGCCATATCACTCCGTTTTTGCAGTCAGAGAGCCTAACACAGTTCCCTTATATGCTTGCTGACAATAAATTTTTACTCTGAAATATAGATTGTAGAAGACTCACTGGTTTGCTGAATACTATATCAACCAGCACCTACTTATAAAGTTAATCCAGCTCCAATCATTGTACAAAAAAAACCATTTCCACTAAAATGGTACTGCCTGAGCAAACAGCCAAATTGTATGGAACAGTGAATAACAAGAGGAAAATAACTCTCCCCCAAAGGCTCACATGTACCTCTTCTCAACCTGCACACAAATTGCTGTTCTCTCTGCCTACCTCACTTTCACTGTCGAGCATCCTATAATATTCAAAAACATGTCCTGTTTTTGTTTTATTTCAGTTCTTTGAAATTGAGTCTTTGGCAATATCCTGCCACTTAAACCAGCATAGTAACAGGCCAAGTAACTCCTAGCTTGCTAAGTCTAGTGTTTTGTGGTGTTTTTTTTTAATAATTTTTTACTGAAATAGAGTTGATTTAAAAAGTTGTGTTAGCTTCAAGTATACAGTAAAGTGATTCAGTGACACACACATATAATCATTTTTTATATTATCTTTCAATATAGGTTATTGGATACTGGAGTTATTGATTGGTTACTGAATAGCCTGTTCCTTCTCTAACAGATTTTTCTGACCCAGGAATTGAACCAGGGTCTCCTGCATTGCAGGCGGATTCTTTATCAACTGAGATATGAGGGAAACCCATATAGGTTATTAGAAGATATTAAGTATATTTCCCTGCGCTAGACAGCAGGTCCTCGTTGGTTATCTCCTTTATATATAGCAGTGTGTATAGTTCAATTCCAAACCTAGTTTTTACCTTTTAGATACTATCTTGCCTGTCCTTCTGGTAGTATGGTAAAAATGACCACCTTTTCCTTTCTGAAATTCTTCAAAAACTTTTAACTTCTTGTAAACATGTCTTGCCAACCTATCTGCAATTAACTGCATAATGAACAACACTTTACTGACAACTATTTTATCAGTATACCTTCTGAAAATATACAATGTCAAAGCTACTGGCTCTACTAGAACTTTGAGCCCAGCATCTGTTCCATAATATTCATGCGTGATTAGTGCTATTTCACAGGATATTTTTCCAGGGTTGAACTCTACTGTGGCAAATGTCAACTATATATCTTTGGTATCTCACTTAGCACAAAGTACATTGATATGTACGTTGATATGATAATTGACATCTTTGTTTTCCTCAGGAAACTCCTCCTTAAAAATACATCCATTCAAATAATAGATTTGTGGGACAGGACTAGTTGGGAAAACCAGTGTAGACTTTACTACAAAGTCTATTACAGTTAGAATATTGTAATATTTGCTGAATATTCACTCAACAAACATTTACTAAGCTCCTACTAGGCAGCAGACACCTATCAAACTACTGAACAAAATAGACTGTATCATCCAAGAGTGAAAAGGAACAAGGAATGTCTGTTTATCTCTATATCATTTGCTCAGTGGGTAAGAGAGGACCTCCATTCCAAAGGGCACTCAGTAATGCTTAGTTAAATGAAAGAAAATAAACACAACATGATCTAAGTCTGTCTTGTGTCATCAACACTGTCAGGCTATCATGCCCCTCACTCCGTATGTCATGGTCCCCTGCGCCTAACATCAGTTTAAAAAGATAACTCCTTCCTAGCTTACTGCCTTAATGACAGTTGGTTTTGGTCACCATTACCTCCCTAGCAAATCACCAGACTTTGCACTAAACATTGAATCATTTGTTCAGTGAACAGAGTGATTTTCTCTAGACATTTGCTGAGTGTTGTCTCAGGCAGACGATACTGCTAGAGACTTGCTTATTACCTGTGAGTTACACACAATCTGTCTCCTTGTAGCCATTCAGTAAATGGCTGAATAGAAAACACAATATGTGTCCGCCTTAGTCCAGATTACCATTCCAATTTCATTCCACAAATAGTTTGTCAAGTGTCTAAAAGTAGCAATGACAAATGCAGGTGGAACTAGGTCACTAGCAGAAATCAAATGTGGTCCAAATAACAGAACTGAAATGGACCTAGCGCCAAATTAATTCAATTGTAGCCTTTGCTTCAGCTGGATCATCCTGTGTGTGCTCCAACTCAGCTGTTGCTATTATTCATTTGTTGATTACTGGCCCATTCTTGGAAATGCATAGGCATCCCATTCATTTGGAGCTTTGTTTTCCTGAAAATTATCATCTGCATTTGGATTTTTTTTTTTTTTGATAGTTGCCTAACATAGAAATGCCCAAGCAGTTTGAAAACTCAGGCATTTTATGAAAAAACAAATGGACCAAAAGTGTGGCTAGTAAGGAAAGTAAATGGCTTCAAAAAAGAACAAAAATAAGAAAAACATCTTAATTACTTTGTTAAAAAAAAGAAAAAAAATTTATACTGACCTCCAATTTCTTTTAATTTCTCAAAGATTTAAATTTTGCACAAAATACCTGATATTTCTATTTTAGATTTAAGTCACCAGTTTTAGTTTAAAAGCATGTCATTTGGTGAATATTGACTGAGTGAATGAATGAAGTTGACTGGGGAAAATAAAACCTATGTATATTTTCCAAATAAGGTTTTTGAGAAATTAAAACATTTGAAATCAACTTCAATCTATTCTAATATTATTGCTAAGTAGAAGAAAGTTGTAATATTGATTTTTAACATATTATGATGAACATTGAATAGTAATCAAAATTCTCTATTTAAAAAATCTCAAATATTATATCTAAAAAATCATTTAAGTTATTCCCCCCACTCCATTCTAAAAGTTTGCCCTAACTTTATTATTTCACTATCTCACCAAATACTTGAAATAATTTAAAGCAAACAAAGGAAATGAAGGTATAGTAGATGTGACAGGTGACAAAATCAAAGAATGAGATTTTATCAACATTTCCAAGATCTCAAAAAAAATCTTTGTTTTTTTTAGTAAGTGAAGAAAGAATAGTTTCCACAACATAAATCTCTGAAAGATTTAAGAGAGAGCTTGTTGGTCCCTAACACTGCAGATGTCTAGTCAATTTAGTCAATTGAACGAGGCTGGAAAAACCAACAAAAAAACATGGAGAATGGTCCAACAGTTCTAAAAGTAACTCCTACAGGAGGGGCCTGGAAAACTTGCTGTAATATGACTTGGGTCACGGCGCCATGGCTTGTGCTCTAAATGAGAGAGAGAGTTCAGAGCCGGGAGGATGATCTCAAAGGAGGCAAAACCAAAACCAGGTCAACCTTGCAGCTGGATCCCTGGGTAGATAGGTGGTTACAGATGCGGGACATCAGCGATTTTCATTCACTCTAGCTAACCAAATTTACCAATTAGTTCTAGGCCAACAACGCATACCTGGCCATCTTAAACTATGGAAAATCTTCAGTTCTATACATGCTAAGATTCTTATTTTTATTACAACATCGCTATGAAGAATATTAAACAATATGTCAGGATTTAAAGTCTGAATATCTGAGAAATATGGAAAATGAAACCTATAAGAACCTATTGATAATCCCTTATGCCTACTTGGCAAGAGTAATACTTCATGCATATGGAACAAACTATGAAATCACAAATTATTAAATGACGATATGTTAGGTACTTGCAGTAGTATCCAGAACATAATGTCATAGAAATATATGTTTTTTAAACAATTTTTATTTGTGCTAAAATATTCCTAACAAAATTTATCATTCTAACAAATTTTTAAGTGTTACTTCAGTGGTGTTAAGTTGCACACTGCTGTGCAACCAACCTCGAGAACTCTTTTGATCTTGAAACAAACATTCTATACTTATTAAATAATAACTCCTCCTTCCTTGCTCCCTCTAACCCCTGGTAACCACCATTCTACTCCCTATCTTCACAAAATTGACTATTCTCGGCACTTAATTTAACTGGAACCATTGATTATTGTTTTTCTTTAATGGCTAGATTACTTTGCTTAGCATAATGTTCTCAAATTCAAGCCACAGTGTAGCATGTGTCAGAATCTCCTCTCTTTTAAGGAGGCAATGTAGGCATAATCAATCATCAGGAAAACCACCAGTTCCCGGTAACTGGCAACTAACCTTTTTAAAATTCAAAGGATGGTGAAATAAGGCTTCCCTGGTGGCTCAGAGGTTAAAGCGTCTGCCTGCAATGCGCGAGACCTGGATTCGTTCCCTGGGTTGTGAAGATCAGCCGGAGAAGGAATGGCAACCCACTCTAGTATTCTTGCCTGGAGAATCTCTTGGACGGAGGAGCTTGGTGGGCTACAGTCCACCAGGTCACAAAGAGTCAGACACAACTGAGTGACTTCACTTTCACTTTACTTTTCCCTTCTAGTAGCCTTTCAATCCAACTTATATTCATTGGATGCACAAGAAATAAATTGTATAGCTTTGAGATTTGCAGTCACCAAGATTTGAGAATTATTTTTGCAGTTTTAGTCAATGGAACATGATTCATACAGTAACTTTTATAAACAGGAAAGAAAAAATAAGGGCAAACAGATTATGAAAGTGCAGTGTATTACCCAGAGCCAACTGCCAAAACAAAATACCTCACTCTGGGTGGCTAAAACAACAGAAATTTATTTCCTCACAGTTCTAGAGGCTTGAAGTCTGGGATCAGAGTGCCAGTGTGTTCAAGTTGTGATGAGAGCTCTCTTCCTACCTTGCAGACAGACACAATCTCACTGTATCCTCACACAGCAGAGAGAAACAGCAGGCTCTCTGGTGCCTCTTCTTATGAGGGCACTTATCTCACCATAAAGCCTCCACCCTCTTGACCTTATCTAAACATAATTACCTTACAAAGCCTCCATCTCCAAATATTAACAAAATAGGTATTAGGATCTCAACATATGAATTCTAGAGACACAATTCAACCCATAGTAGACCACAGGAGAATTTATGAACCTACTGAAAGGTAAGAGACCAATGTTGAAATTTTAAACATCTGTAGCAATAAACCATAATGGTCATTGACTGGGTATATTGAAAACACTGGTACAAACAATTTTAATTTGGTGGGCTCTAGATTTCAGGAAGTATTCATGAGATTTACATCACACAAATGAGGAAGAGAAAAAAGAAAAATAAATCAAAGGCTAAGGAGCAGCACATAAGCATGGTGCGTAAAAGATATGCAATGAAACAAAAACGGGTTTGATTGAGGAGGCATGGCATAGAAGGCTGAACACAGAGAGAAAGCCTGGCTTGTTTTATCCCTGTTCCCTAAAGGAATACATTGGTTTAGGCATGCTCATCATGGACTTGAGGCATAGGCTCCAGGCCACTAAATGCTTACGGGCAATCATGAGCTTGCCTCCGTTGAAACCTCTGCCTCTCTAATCTTTTTTTTTTTTAATGTCCTTCATTTTTTCATGATCCCACTTTGATTAACTATCAATAGTAATTTTTTTTCCCCTAACCAAAGATCTTTTCATTCTCAAAGCATTGTTTGATTTGCTAGGGATTATGGAATTATTTTACTTGTTAACATTAAATGCTGAATGAAGTTTGAGCTGGTAGGCAGCAAGTACAGGATATCACTTTGTTTACCCATTGTCTCCACAAGAAGATAAGGAATGTTAAGAAGACAAAGAAATGAGCTCACAGACTAACTGAATGGAACATATCAGCAACCAATTTCTAGAAGGACTAAGGTATAAGGACCCTCTTAAGGCTCGTTCAATTGTAACTGTATGTCCACAAATTCATCCCTTGAAAGAGATATGCATACAATGTCTGAAGCATCCACGATAATAGCAAAGACTTGAAAAGAAAAATCCCAAGGAGATCTCAAAACACTAAAATTAGAGTGAGGTTCATAAGGGAGACACCGCACACGGAGAAGTTCAATCTCTAGGTTAGGGCTTCAGAGAAGCAACTGCACAATAACATTAACTGCAACAAATTTGCATTTGCATAATTTAATCTTAAAGAGTTGTTAAGGACTTGTCAGATGACAAAGTTGAGGCTTAAAAAATTTTCATTTTCAAAAATATTATTTCAGTAGGGGAAGACTTCTCACACGTACTGGACTAAAACTCGACAGGTTACAGTTATCACATGTGGGCAAAACATTAAGGACAAAATGCTCAACTATACTGGAAATTTAAACAGTACGTGGATTTCCAGATGTTCAAGCTGGATTTAGAAAAGGCAGAAGAAGCAAAGATTAAATTGTCAACATCCATTGGATCATTGAAAAAGCAAGAGAGTTCCAGAAAAACATCTATTTCTGCTTTATTGACTATGCCAAAGCCTCTGACTGTGTGGATCACAATAAACTGTGGAAAATTCTGAAAGAGATGGGAATACCAGACCACCTGACCTGCCTCTTGAGAAACCTGTATGCAGGTCAGGAAGCAACAGTTAGAACAGGACATGGAACAACAGACTGGTTCCAAGTAGGGAAAGGAGTATGTCAAGGCTGTATATTGTCACCCTGCTTATTTAACTTATATGCAGAGTACACCATGAGAAATGTTGGGCTGAATGAAGCACAAGCTGGAATCAAGATTTCTGGGAGAAATATCAATAACCTCAGATATGCAGATGACACCACCCTTATGGCAGCAAGTGAAAAACAAAAGAGCCTCTTGATAAAAGTGAAAGTGGAGAGTGAAAAAGCTGGCTTAAAACTTAAAGAAAAGTTTAGAAAACTAAGATTCAGAAAACGAAGATCATGGCATCTGGTCCCATCACTTCATGGCAAATAGATGCAGAAATAATGGAAACAGTGAGAGACTTTATTTTTTGGAGGCTCCAAAATCACTGCAGATAGTAACTACAGCCATGAAATTAGAAGACGCTTGCTGCTTGGAAGAAAACTTATGACCAACCTAGACAGCATATTAAAAAGTAGAGGTGTTACTTTGCCGACAAAGGTCCACAAAGTCAAAGCTTTGGTTTTTCCAGTAGTCATGTATGGATGTGAGAGTTGGACTATAAAGAAAGCTGAGCACTGAAGAATTCATGCTTTCAAACTGTGATGTTGGAGAAGACTCTTGAGAATCCCTTGGATGGACTGTAAGGAGATCCAACCAGTCTATCCTAAAGGAAATCAGTCCTTAATATTTACTTAAAGGATTGACGCTGAAGCTGAAACTCCAATACTCTGGCCACCTGATGCAAAGAGCTGACTCTTTGGAAAAGACCCTGACGCTGGGAAAGATTGAAGACAGGAGAGAAGGGGATGACAGAGGATGAGATGGTTGGATGGCATCACTGACTCAATGGACATGAGTTTGAGTAAACTCGAGGAGTTGGTGATAGACAGAGAGGCCTGGCATGCTGCAGTCCATGGGGTCACAGAGAGTCAGACATGACTGAGTGATTGGACTGAACTGAACTGATACTGGAAAGTGACTAACACCAGGCAGGAACTGGAGTTTATGGAAGAAAAGAACTACTCTGGTTGAGGTCAACTGTCCATATGGTTTATCACATGGGTACACTGAGTTTATAGGGAGAAATATCGACAGGTGTCAGAATGCCTGGAAAATAAGGAGAAAGGAAGTTTCCTGAAAAGAGTCCCCACTTTTCATCTATGCATTACAGCTAAAAGAGCCTCCCATTCTATATAGTTTTATACCAAAAGGAAAGAAGAAAGAAATCAGATTATGGGTGTGAATTTAAGAAAAGATAAGAAGTCAGACAAATAGAACTCAGTGTTGGAATCCAAATATCTGCAGTATCCAGGCCAGAAAGGTGCAATGTCCAAGTGTACTGAAAACATGGGCCACAAAAACTTTACTTTGGCAAACTCAAATCCCTGCTGACCCTTAAACTGAACTTAGTGACTTACAGGACAAACTAAAATCATCAGATAATCAGACATATGCTAAATTGGAGTCTCAAAAAGAAAGCAGTGAGAAAAACGTATAGAAAATATATTTAAGGAAAAACTAGCCATGTATTTCCCAAATAGTTAAGAAAAACACCTTAACCATAGATTCAGGAAGTTCGATAAATTCCAAGCATGATAAAAAATAAAAATAAAAGAAAGAAAGAAAAGAAAATCACACTTAGGTACATCATAGTCAAAGTGCTGCAAACCAAAAATGAAAAAGAAAATATCAAAAGCAGTCAGAGAAAAATAGCACATTATATAGGAATGAATACTGAGTTTTGAAGAAACACTGCCTTCTCTTCAGACAATGGCAGCCAGAGTATACTGAACAGACTTGTTAAAGTCTTAAAAAAAGAACATTTAACTAAAATCCCATATTCAGAAATTTTAAAAAAAATCATCCATATGAAGGCAAAACAAACACAAACAACAGCAACAACCACCAAAATAAAACATTATCAGACAAACAAAAGCTAAGATGTTTGGTTGGCAGCAGAACTGTAGAAAAGAAATTCAAGTTTTTTTTTTTTTTTTTTTTCAGGCTGAATGCAACAAGGAAAGAACAGAAACAGAAATTGTAAATATGTGAGAAAAGAAAGACTATTTTTATTTAGTTGCTGCAAAAGATAACTGTTTAATGCAAAAATTTTAACATTGTATTATGGGATATATAATATATGTGGATGTGAAATAGCTTGCAGAAATTTCACAAAGGATAGGGGCAAGTTAAGTGAATGTATAATTTTGCAAGTCTTTTTTATTTTATATGAAGTCATACAATACCATCTCTAAATGGACTGATAAATTAAGGATGTAGACAGCCAGTTCAGTTGCTCAGTCATGTCTGAATCTTTGGACCCCATGGACTGCAGCATGCCAGGCTTCCCTGTCCATCACCATCTCCTGGAGTTTGCTCAAACTCATGTCCAAGAGGTTGGTGATGCCATCCATGTCATCCTCTGTTGGCCTCTCCTCCTCCTCCCTTCAATCTTTCTCAGCATCAGGGTCTTTTCATTATAGGGGACTGAAATGCAAAAGTAGGAAGCCAAGAAACACCTGGAGTAACAGGCAAATTTGGCCTTGGAATATGGAATGAAGCAGGGCAGAGGCTCATAGAGTTTTGCCAAGAGAACGCACTGGTCAAAGCAAACACTGTCTTCCAGCCACACAAGAGAAGACTCTACACATGGACATCAGATGGTCAACACCAAAATCAGACTGATTATATTCTTTGCAGCCAAAGATGAAGAGTCAGCAAAAACAAGACCAGGAGCTGACTGTGGCTCAGATCAAGAAATCCTTATTGCCAAATTCAGACTTAAATTGAAGAAAGTAGGGAAAACCACTAGACCATTTAAGTATCACCTAAATCAAATCCCTAATGATTATACACTGGAAGTGAGAAATAGATTTAAGGGACTGCATCTGATAGACACAGTGCCTGATGAACTATGAACAGAAGTTCATGACATTGTACAAGAGATAGGGGGTAAGACCATCCACAAGAAAAAAAAAGCAAAAAACCAAAATTGCTGTCTGAGGAGGCCTAAAAAATATACTCCAGTACTTTGGCCAACTCATGCAAAGAGTTGACTCATTGGAAAAGACTCTGATGCTGGGAGGGATTGGGGGCAGGAGGAGAAGGGACAACAGAGGATGAGATGGCTGGATGGCATCACTGACTCGATGGACGTGAGTGTGAGTGAACTCCGGGAGTTGGTGATAGACAGGGAAGCCTGGTGTGCTGCGATTCGTGGGGTCGTGAAGAGTTGGACATGACTGAGAGACTGAACTGAATTGAACAAATATTTGTGAGAAGAAGAGAAGCCAAAAGCAAGGAATAAAGGAAAGATATACCCATTTGAATGCAGAGTTCCAAAGAACAGCAAGGAGAGAATAAAGAATGGCAAGCCTTCCTCAGTGATCGGTGCAGAGAAATAGAGGAAAACAAAAGAATGGGACAGACTAGAGATCTCTTCAAGAAAATTAGAGACACCAAGGGAACATTTCATGCAAAGATGAGCTCAATAAAGGACAGAAATGGTATGGACCTAACAGAAGCAGAAGATATTAAGAAGAGGTGGCAAGAATACACAGGAGAACTGTACAAAAAAGATCTTCATGACCCAGATGATCACAGTGGTGTGATCACTCACCTAGAGCCAGACATCCTGGAATGTGAAGTCAAGTGGACCTTAGGAAGCATCACTACAAACAAAGCTAGTGGAGGTGATGGAATTCCAGTTGAGCTATTTCAAATCCTGAAAGATGATGCTGTGAATGTGTTGCACTTAATAGTCCAGCCAATGTGGAAAACTCAGCAGTGGCCACAGGACTGGAAAAGCTGTTTTCATTCCAATCCCAAAGAAAGGCAATGCCAAAGAATGTTCGAACTCCCACACAATTGCACTCATCTCACATGCCAGCAAAGTAATGCTCAAAATTCTCTAAGCCAGGCTTGAACAATATGTGAACTGTGAACTTCCAGATGTTCAAGCTGGTTTTAGAAAAGGCAGAGGAACCAGAGATCAAATTGCCAACATCCACTGGATCATCAAAAAAGCAAGAGAGTTCCAGAAAAACATCTATTTTTGCTTTGTTGACTATGCCAAAGCCTTTGACTATGTGAACCACTACAAACTCTGGAAAAATTCTTGGAGACTGGAATACCAGACCACCTGACCTGCCTCTTGAAAAATCTGTATGCAGGTCAGGAAGGAACAGTTAGAACTGGACATGTAACAACAGACTGGTTCCAAATAGGGAAAGGAATACGTCAAGGTTGTATATTGTCACCCCGCTTATTTAACTTATATGCAGAGCACATCATGAGAAACGCTGGGATGGAAGAAGCACAAGCTGGAATCAAGATTGCTGGGAGAAATATCAATAACCTCAGATACATAGATGACACCACCCTTATGGAAGAAAGTGAAGAAGAACTAAAGAGCCTTTTGATGAAAGTGAAAGAGGAGAGCGAAAAAGTTGGCTTAAAACTCAACATTCAGAAAACTAAGATCATGGCATCTGGTCCCATCACTTCATGGCAAATAGATGGAAAAGCAGTGGAAATAGTCACATACTTTATTTTCTTGGGCTCCAAAATCACTGCAGATGGTGACTGCAGCCATGAAATTAGAAGACACTTACTCCTTGGAAGGAAAGTTATGAGAAACCTAGACAGCATATTAAAAAGCAGAGACTTTACTTTGCCACCAAAGGTCTGTCTAGTCAAAGCTGTGGTTTTTCCAGTGGTGATGTACAGATGTTTGAGAGTTGGACTATATAGAAATCAGAGCACCAAAGAACTGATGCTTTTGAACTGTGGTGTTGGAGAAGACTCTTGAGAGTCCCTTGGACTGCAAGGAGATCCAACCAGTCCATTCTGAAGGAGATCAGCCCTGGGATTTCTTTGGAGGGAATGATGCTGAAGCTGAAANGATGTACAGATGTTTGAGAGTTGGACTATATAGAAATCAGAGCACCAAAGAACTGATGCTTTTGAACTGTGGTGTTGGAGAAGACTCTTGAGAGTCCCTTGGACTGCAAGGAGATCCAACCAGTCCATCCTAAAGGAAATCAGCCCTGAATATTCATTGGAAGGACTAATGCTGAAGCTGAAACTCCAATACTTTGGCCACCTGATGCAAAGGACTGACTCATCAGAAAAGACCCTGATGGTGGGAAAGATTGAAGGCAGAATAAAAAGGGGATGGTAGAGGATGAGATGGTTAGATGGCATCACCAGCTCAATGGACATGAGTCTGAGTAAACTCTGGGTGTTGGTGATGGACAGGGAGGCCTGGCACACTGCAGTCCATGGGGTCGCAGAGTTGGATACAACTGAGCGACTGAACTGAGCTAATTGACTTATCAGAAGAAGTTCTAGGTAGTGTCAGAGTATGGAGATCAAACTAGCAAGCATGACAACAGAAGGGAAGTAGTGGAGAGTATTTTATTTATTCACAGTATTTCATAGAGTGAACAGGAGATTCTTTATTCTAGTTATCCTAATTCTTTCATATTCCATACCACTCTGACACTTTATTGTTAGTGGATGAGTTCAATGCTGTCCTCAAGGTTTCACGGAGTGAAGGACACTGAGATGCCACTACCAAGGCAAAAGAAATATTTCAGGAACTATTTACAGTTTTCCATAAAACACTTCTTTCAGGCCAATGTTGTGGGAAAAGTTAATCTGATTGGACAAAGGGACTAGTATCTGAAGGTTCATATTTTTCACCAGGGTAGATTGGAGTTGGTGATGGACAGGGAGGCCTGGCGTGCTGCGATTCATGGGGTCGCAAAGAGTTGGACATGACTGAGTGACTGAACTGAGATTGTTACCTCACTGGAAAACACAGCCGTAGCCACTTTTGCTTCACTAGTTGTTTCACATCCTCATAGACCTGACAGCGTGTAGGCACACTTTCCACTTTGATTATCAGTCTGTCTAAAAGGCAAGGGGATCAGGTTCTCAACATCTGGGTTGGATCTATCTTCCATTCTTCTTTATCCATAAGTGGATAAAAGAAAAGGTTTCCTTTTCCTGCAAGCATGATGGCTTCCCTGTAAGAGTAAAGTTGTGAGAACATTCCATTAGGTCCTAGATTCAGACTGCACTGTCATTTGCTCCACATTCAAGTCTTTTGCATTTGTTATTGATTAATTATATAATTCAGATGGAAGGAAAGGTCATAGAAGGATGCTCCACAATTCTGTTAATACTCACTTGTTTTTGCCTTCATTTTCCAATTACTGGAAATTTTGATTACAAATATCTTTAGTATAATAAATAATGTACCTGGTCTTTGTCCACAGTTTCTAGCAAAAGCATTAAAAACCATTGGCACTTCTTGAATGATGGAAGAATGTCTGTTGTGCAAATGAATGACTTACAATAGACCCCTAGCCAGTTTCAGGATGGAGGTTCATTAGCTGAAAGATAGGAGTCAAGCACTAGAAGTTTGGACCATCTCGACCTCTTGGAAAAGAGATGGAGTTTGGAGATTTAGTTTAATCCTGTGGCCAATGATTTATTCAGTTATTCTTATACAACAAAACTTCAATAAAATCTGAACATCAGGACTCAGTGGAGGTTCTCAGTTGGTGAACACACTGTTATTCCTGGAGGGTGATGTACCTTGGCCCCCAGGGCAGAGAGCATGGAAACCCTGTGCTCCCTTCCAGCCCTTACCCTGCATGAAATCCTTTAAAATAACTGATCACTGAGTATAACTCTGTCTTGAGTTCTGTGAGTCACCCTAGAAATCGGAACCTGATGGGAGTATGGGATTTACTTATTTCCTGGGGTATCTCGGAACTGTGGAAGACTTGGAGGCCTCCCACATGCTGCAGGCATCTGAAGGAACAGCAGCCTTGTGGAAGACTGCGCCCTTAACTGAAGAGGTCTGTGCTTGCTTCTGGCATTAGCATCAGAATCATATTGCTGTACACCTAGCTGATGTTAGCCAACAGGGCTAGGACAGACTAGAACCTGAAGAACCCAGCTGGCTTAGATATCTTTAGGATAGAGGAGACCAGACTATTTTTGAAGGCATGATAAAAGAAGTTTATACAGAAGATATCTGAAATATATCCATAAAATAACTGATTCACATAACTACACAGTTAATACATTATTTTCAAGAGCCTTGGTTTCAAGTAATGGAAAGCATATGTGTGTTATATGCGCATGCTGCTGCTGCTGCTGCTAAGTCGATTCAGTCATGTCCGACTCTGTGTGACCCCATAGATGGCAGTCCACCAGGCTCCGCCGTCTCTGGGATTCTCCAGGCAAGTACACTGGAGTGAGTTGCCATTTCCTTCTCCAATGCATGAAAGTGAAAAGTGAAAGTGAAGTCGCTCAGTCATGTCCAACTCTTCGCGACTCCATGGACTGCAGCCTACCAGGCTCCTCCGTCCATGGGATTTGCCAGGCAAAAGTACTGGAGTGGGGTGCCATCGCCTTCTCCGTATATGTGCATATAAACACACAAATACTTTATATATAGTGTAGGTATATTTTACTATGTATATTATGTGTAAATATATATGTCTGTGTGTAAAATGCATGTGTGTATATACTTATATATACATTTACATCTTTTTGCATATTTATATGCATGTGCATACATGCTAAGTCACTTCAGTCATGTCTGACTCTCTGCAACCGCATGGTTGCAGAGCAACCAGCCTGACTCTCTGCCAGGCTCCTCTGTCCATGGGATTCTCCAGGCAAGAATACTACAGTGGGTTTCCATGTCCTTCTCAGGGGATCTTCCCAACCCAGGGAATGAACCTAAATCCTTTTTTATCTCCTGCATTGGCAGGAAGGTTCTTTACCACTAGCACTGCCTGGGAAGCCACATATATACACACAAGAGCTCAATCCCCTATGTGTATATACATATTTATCTTTTTCTATAAATATATAACTATGTATACGTGTATGTATGTATATAAATATATATGTATATGCAACTACATGTATAGACACACATACATACACCCATACATATACATACATAAAATAGGCACACATACACAGATATTCTCAAAGGGTAGAAGATATTAAGTAGTTTTTTCCAGAAATGACAGGAAAGCCAGAAAGCAGGTGTAAAAATTGGCCTGAACCTTGTCAAAATAGGGATAAATTAATGTCATAAGAAAATAACGTCTGTTGCTAGAATCACCACCAGCATAGGATATGGATGCTTGTTACTATAACCACAACACTCCTTGGAAATTGGTTGTTGCAGCTAAAAATGAGTTCAACACTGTGGTTTTGATTCATGAACTCCCAATTCAAAGCTTGAGATTAAATGAGCCTCATGGACTGAGCTTTGAACTCATGTTCATAAATTGCAAAGATCTTTAAACAAACTACAAGCAAAGCAATTTTGGCTTCTGTGGTGGAAGTCAGACTTTGCCTTCCAGCAATACTCATGTGGTTTAGACTTTCCTAAACATAGATGAGTGTTTATCTGCCAAACAGCCAATATCACAAATCTTCATTTTCTTTACAGTTCAATGCATTCTGTGTGCTAAGTTGCTTCAGCTGTGTCCGACCCTGTGTGATTCTATGGACTACAGACCTGCCAGGCTCCTCTGTCCATGGGATTCTCCAGGCAAGATACTGGAGTGAACTGTCATGCCCTCCTCCAGGGGATCTTCCTGACCCAGAGATAGAACCTGCATCTCTCATGCCTCCTGCATTGACAGGTGGGTTCTTTACCACTAGCACCACCTGAGATTTGGAATAGATAGCTTCTGAATCCAAAGTTCATTTGAAACACAACCCCTTGAAAGTCCTCAGTTCTTCAGCTTTGTTCCAAATAATTTCAGCATTTTTATAGACATTTTCAAACAAGTATCAATGTTTAAAAATATTTACTGTGAGCACCCATGTTGTTTATTATCTGTTTCTACCATTGGCATTTTATCATATTCCCTATCACAAACTTGTTACTTTATCCATCCATCAATCTAAGTTACTTTTCATGTTTTCAGAGTAACCTATAAATGTCAGAATACTTTCCTCTAAATACGTCAAAATGCACATAATTATTTAGCTTCAATATTTTTAAAAATTTATGTAACATTCACATATACTGTAAAGCACAAATACTGAGTGATGTTTGTCAAGTTCTGACAAATTCATACACCTAATATGATTCAAGAGATATATAACATTATAATCAACTAACATTATAATCTTCTTCCCAAAGCTCCAGAAATAATCATTATTCAATTTTTCAACTATACTTTAATTTTGACTATTTTAGAATTTGATGCAAAAAGTAATTATGCACTATTTATTATTTTAAGGTAAGATTTTTTTTTCACTAGTAGTTTTGGTTTTTAATAAGTCTGCTACTTTCCTTGAGAAAATGAGCATCTTAGAGGATCCAAAGAGAAGTTGGTAAAGAAATTAAACCAGCAGCTAGAAAGAAATATGGACAAGTAGACACAAAAAAGAACATTTCCGCTGAAACCAAAATGTTGACCCCATTCATTAGGACATTTCGTACTTTTATTTCATCTCTGTATTCCATGAAGATAATATAGAATATATTCTATATGAAATGAAAAGTTGTTTATTGCCAATAAAACAGAAAACATTGACTTATGTTCCAAGCAATTAGTAGAAAAGGATGCTGTTTTGCCTCTCCCAAAATCTGAGGCTCCCCAAAATGGGTACAACCAATGTGAATAAATTCTTATTCTACAAACAAAAGCAAGCAAATATTCAAATATTCAAAGCAAGCAAAATGACAGACATTAAACTTGGTCATTTCTTTAAAAAGGACATCAATTTTGTGATAAATTCCTCACTGAGGACTGCTATGAAAAGAAAGTGCCCAGTATCAAGTTAATGAGTTTATAGATGAAGTAAAGCCACTTAGTAATCTAAGCAAAAGAGCAGAATCTAGGGACTCATTGCTTCTATTTCTCCATCTGTCACACAATTAAAGTTATTTACCTTTTTTGAGAGATTTAGAGATGATTAATTAATTGCTTGAAATATGCTGAAGGTAAATCCTTTTCGTTTCAGCAATTCTCTTCCTTCTGCTTATGAGATAGGGCATTTCCATAAATTAAGACTAGAGAGTGGAGAGATTCCACTAAGGGAACCCTAGAGCATATTACAGGGGACAAGTAACTAAAACAAAAGGGATGGAAAAGACTCTCGAGATTTAAAAAAAAAAGTGTCAGTCTCAATTGAAGTAACACTTTTCTATCTTATTCATCAAACATTAATAAATGTTCCTCCTGCACTAAACACTGCAATGCATTAATTAATTAGGAGACTCGTGATTAAATAAAGTTCTAATATTTTTTAACATTTTATTCTAGACTATGTACAAAGTGACTTACATATATGAACTCATTTAATTTCCACAATTTATAGTGCTTCTAATATATTTTATTATTCCCATTTTACAAATTATAAAATGGAGTCTCAGCAAGTTTAATTATTTTGCTCCAATTTATATAGCTAAGTAGCAGAGCCAAAATATAAACTCCATAGCCTAAAATTTTAATTATACTTCCTACAAAAGCTATTTAAAGTTTTTCCATGTGATAATTAAGTTTAGGCAAAAGTGTAGCCCAGATGGGAGTCCATCTGGTACAAGGAAAAGAGTATTATATCTGGGAGAAAGGCGACATATTTTAAGCCCAGTTCTGCCATTACCTACCTCGTCGGTTTTGGTCAAGTTAATTCTTAGTTATCTATCTATGAACTAAGAAAATGGCCAGGGAGATTTCCTAAGTCTTTACTTGTTCTGAGTCATCCTTGAGATAAAAGCCATTTCCTGTATAAAATGGTTTTGTGTCATAATTTGGCCTGAACCTGGTATGCATAACATAGTTTGTACGGTCAGTTAGGTAGACGGGATATAGGCAACTGAAAAAGATAATGTGTGTCACACTTGCTCTTTGCGTTAAGGAATCGTGCATTTCTTAGCCTGTTTTACTTGTCTACAGAGCCATCTCTACTACCTGACATTAAATTAGTCATCTATTTATTTACTGGCTATCTCTTTCACTAAAATGAAAGCTCTCTGAGGGCACTGGGCTTATTTATATTAGCTCCTGCTGTATCTCGAGCATCTACAACAGTGTTGGTTGACATTTACTAAGCAGTTGCTGAATGAATAAGTCAATGAGAGAGAATGATTAAAGAATTCAATATCAAGATAAACTAATAGTATATAGCAAGAAAAAAAAATATATATATATATTTTAAACTCCTACACTTGGGCTAGTTTGTTCTCTGATTGTTAGTCTCTAACCACATTATATTAAGTAGGATGGCACAGAAGCCAGTAACTGTAATAGTTCATGGTACACAGTAGGTACTCAACAGAGGTTCCCTGCAGCTTAACATAAAACTGTACCTGGTTCCAATATCTCAAATTTTAAAAAGCAAAACACACACACACACACACACACACACACTCTCTCTCACTCCCTCTCTCTCTCTCTCTCTCTCACTCCCAGGCCATAGACCTAGTATTATTCAACTTCTCTATCTTTGTTTGACTATATGACTTTGGAAAGTCAGTCAACCAAACTGGGCCTTAGTTGCCTCACTGGAAAACTAAATTATTTTAATCACCTCACGTTTCTAAGTGAAAGAGAGTAAACGGCAATGTTCTATGCAGCCCTCCTAAATCAGAGTTTAAAGATTCAGTAATTTCCTTAAATTTAATATTGGGAGAAAGTATAGAGGGCCCACCTTTCTGCTTAGCCCCAAATACTCCAGTGGCACTTTTATAAACTTGACTGCCATCTTTCTTACAAACTCTCCTAATCTTCAGTCTTGGGCACAGTAATTATCAGAGCCCTAGGATTCCTTCAGAATCTCAAGTGATTTCTGAAGGTATTGAAGGCCCACATGCAAAAAAGAGTATAACAGCTGAAAACATCCACACAGATAATAAGGAAAAGGAACTTATTTGAGTTTGCATGCTCACTAAGTGTCCATCAACATTCAGCCATTAATACAGATGATCTTACTGGAAACTTCCAATAAACTATTTTATAGAAAAATAAACAGAAGTAGAAAATGGTAATCAATTGTCTAAAAACACAGAACTACAAAGTAGTGAATTCCAGAATGAATCATGAAGTTGCAGCTAAAACTTCTGCTCTTAGGACTATGAGCAAAACAACAAATATGTCTAATTTGAGATCAACTAAAACTATATTAAGCATTCTGTCTTGAAAGTGACTAATTTAGGCTCAGAAAAAGTTGATTCGGGCACGTGTAACTAGATACTGAACTGTTTCATCATTGTCTCATTGATTCCTTTACTCTATGGTTTCAACAAATCTTTACTTTTCAATGTATTCTTCCATTTTACCAATGAGAAAATCGAAGTTCCAAGTAGCAAAGTGACACCATGTGACTGGTCTGCTGCTGCTACTGCTGCTAAGTCGCTTCAGTCGTGTCTGACTCTGTGCGACCCCATAGACGGCAGCCCATTAGGCTCCTCTGTCCCTGGGATTCTCCAGGCAATAATACTAGAGTGGGTTGCCATTTCCTTCTCCAGTGCAGGAAAGAGAAAAGTGAAAGTGAAGTTGCTCAGTCATGCCCAACTCTTAGCGACCCCATGGACTGCAGCTTACCAGGCTCCTCTGTCCATGGGATTTCCCAGGCAAGAGTACTGGAGTGGATTGCCATGACTGGTCAGGGGTTGATAATTGCAAAATTCATCAGGAAAGAGCTTGCCTACACTGCGCTAAGGCAAAAAAAAAAAAAAAAAAACCCCAATCTTACCTAAAGTATAAAGTAGCATAAGTAGCTACTGGATCATTCAGAGCTTCTAAAATTATTCTGAGTTGTTAAACTCAGCCTGTACCACACTGTCAAAAACACACACTCTTGACATTAAAGGCCTGACTTTAATTAAGTTATTTATATAGGTTTTATTCCAAATGCGTTTGTCGAAAAAGCAGAACATATCAAAAACAAATTGTGAGATTTTGCTATTCACTACTGCATCTCTCCTCCTGCACATAAATGATTTAATGAGATAATGGGACTCTAGATGAGAGTGCAAATCCAAAAGGGAGCAGATGCTGCCAAAAAGGTCATTTCTTGATGCCTGTAGCAAAGGGAAATATTCAGAATGGACTAGCATCAACTCACCAGGAGGTACTTCATAATGTGCTGTGCAGCCATTTATAAGGTGTTTTATGTGTTGTGTTTGACGAAGATAATAAACATCTTCTATCAAATGGCAGAAATAACGTCTTGTGCTTCTGCTACCTGCTGTGGTATCCTTTTATGATGCTACAGGACCTTGAGGATGTTTAAGTCCCAAGAGTTACCTTTAGTTATCAGCACTGAACAAATTCATCAGCTACTCCATCACAGGTACCTTCTGGCAGGTCACTACTGGACTCATAGATGGATCCAATGATAATTATGAAACTGCACACATCCTCTATCTTTCTGAACAGCTGAATAAATTACTTTCACATAATATAAATTTCACAGGATGTTCCAAAATAGGAAACATACAATGTCAGTATCTTGGGATAAATAATTACAGGTATATTTAGTATTTTAATCATTTATAAGAGTCAAATTTTCATGTTCATCTCAACATGTCCATATTATTCTAATATATTTCCTAACCTCCATGCTATTTTCTTAAGTTACTGCTTGAAAAAGCTCTGTACTATCCCATAATAGTTTGTTTCTTTTTTTTTTCAAGAAGCTAACTTCATTTTCCTTAGAACTTTAAAGGCTTATTGCTGACCTTGAGTTAGAAGCTACCATATGCTAAAGAATCACTTTCTCAATCTAAGAATTTATTGTCTTTTCTTTTTTTACTTTATTACCTATCACTAGTTACTAGACTGAGTTCCTTAAAGACAACAGATGGCAGAAATAAGAGTTCTCTGTCTATAGAATAATGAAATCCTTTTTTTTTTTAGTCTTTGATTTGGAATACTATCAATTCCCTATGGCCATATTGAAATGAAAGAGAATGCAAAAAAAAAAAAAAAGAGAGAGAGAGAGAAAGAAATATATATGGGCTTCCCACATGGCACAGTGGTAAAGAATCCACCTGCCAATGTAGGAGATGCAAGAGATGTGTGTATACACACACACACACCCCCCCCATACATCTACACAGACAATCGAATCACTTTGGTGTACATCTGAAATTACCACATTTTAAATCAACTGTATTTCAATAAAAAATTTAAGAAATTAAAAAATAAATCAATATTAAGAAAAAAGTATACCTGCCTATAGACATGATAATAATAAGCATACAGTATCGATGAATTAATCTGTTATCAGAGCTGAGTGGCTGTAGGTCAAAGTCTTCAGTTTAGAAAGAGGTGGGTGGAGTCTCCTAGCAGCATCACAGTTGAGAACAGTCTTGCATTCTGAATGAACACCAAGTTCTGGAAACTTTCTTGTTTCCTACATCCATCCCCTGTTCCATTTCCGACACCACTTCACTAAGACCATGATTGCACTCATACAGCCTCCTATCAGTGCTCTGTGTCCAGTAAGCTGTCCACAGTTCACCAGTACATCTTTCAGACCATCCTCCTCACTGGCTTCCCATTGTTCACACACAGAAACAACGCAAGTCCTCATGACAACATTGCCATACACCAATTCCACTCATCACATGCCTATCCACTAAAAAAAAAAAGCTATACTCCTTATAATTCATGTAATTTCAATATTAATAGAAGCATTTGGATTTGTCTTCCATAACTGCTCTAGTCAGGCGTATCCCAGCACTCCTTGAAATACAGTTATTTTCCAACTTTTTGATGTTGTATCTCCCTCTTTCTCTGACAATTCCAACACAAGGTCTTTGAAGATGTAGTACAGGTTCCAAAATTTAGAAGTCAATTCATAGTGCCACCCTCATTCCTGACTATGTCATTAAATTTTGAGATCATTTATTTTGCTGCTCATTTAATGCCTTCATTTTTAATTTTCCAGATTATAAATCGCCCCCCTGCCAAACTGCTTCAAGAACTGAAACAATATATACAATCCTTTTGGTTTTCTCACAGCTCACAGTCAGCATTAGCTGAACCAATACTACTCAGTAAGAATGAATATGTTTGGATAACTGTGAAAGCAACACAAACAGCCTTCAAAAGAAGTGGATACACAAAGCAGCTCATTATGTGAAACTCACAGCTGATTCAAGAAAATTATATAATATCATCAGTTCAGTTCAGTTGCTCAGTCGTGTCCGACTCTTAGCGACCCCATGAATCGCAGCACGCCAGGCCTCCCTGTCCATCACCATCTCCCGGAGTTCACTCAGACTCACGTCCATCGAGTCTGTGATGCCATCCAGCCATCTCATTCTCTGTCGTTCCCTTCTCCTCCTGCCCCCAATCCCTCCCAGCATCAGAGTCTTTTCCAATGAGTCAGCTCTTCGCATGAGGTGGCCAGAGTACTGGAGTTTCAGCTTTAGCATCATTCCTTCCAAAGAAATCCCAGGGCTGATCTCCTTCAGAATGGACTGGTTGGATCTCCTTGCAGTTCAAGGGACTCTCCAGAGTCTCCTCCAACACCACAGTTCAAAAGCATCAATTCTTCAGTGCTCAACTTTCTTCTCAGTCCAACTCTCACATCCATACATGACCACAGGAAAAACCACAGCCTTGACTAGACGGAACTTTGTTGGCAAAGTAATGTCTCTGCTTTTGAATATGCTATCTAGGTTGGTCATAACTTTTCTTCCCAGGAGTAAGCATCTTTTAATTTCATGGCTGCAATCACCATCTTCAGTGATTTTGGAGCCCAAAAAAATAAGTCTGACACTGTTTCCACTGTTTCCCCATCTATCTCCCATGAAGTGATGGGACCAGATGCCATGATCTTCGTTTTCTGAATGTTGAGCTTTAAGCCAACTTTTAAGTCTATACTTTTACCTTTCTCATTGATTTATGACTTGATGTTTTCTTTATAATATTTCTTTATCCTATTTTCTCTTATACAGATTTTATGCTATGCCTGGTACTACTGAATTCTGTGAGGCATGAGGTGAATAGTCTGAAATAACTCTAGCAAATGAAATTAGAATTTCCCAAAAGATATACATTTTATCAAAATCACTAGGAAACTGAGAGTTTATACCAAAAGTAATGAAAAGTTCACACAATTTCTGTAATTGACATTCCTTTTGGTTGTGGAAAGCTAACCTTTTATATCTGAGCAAGAGAAGTAACAAGTTGGCAAATGTGTAAGTTCTTACTTTTACCAGTGGTATGTGCACACAAATACATCATCTCAAGATGATATCTTCACCAAATAGTAAGGTTAGAGCATTCAGAAAAGTCTTAACTAAGTTCTTTTTTTAAAAAAAAAATTGTTTAAAACAGAAAATCCTTTTTCCTTGCTCTACATGTAGCTCTAAGAAGTAGCTTCCCATTCTCCAATCTTTCGATCGGAAGGATGCCAGGATGGAGGGGATCATCATAGGAACCACCTATGGGTATTTCTTCTGGCACCACTGGGGCTCCTATGGGATGACAAGTCAGTAAAACTGTGGGATTCACCATGGCTTTGGGTGACTTTTAGAGGTGGAGAAAAGGAATAAAGGGGCTCTCTCAACAGCTCACACTCAGAGTTTAAGTGTAGAAACTGTAACCATGAGTTTTCCGAGCCACATACTTAGATAACTGTGACTCATATTATCACTGGCACAATGGTAGCTGTTAAACAAAACCCCCAAACCCATCTATCCTAGGTAAACATCATTTATAATGTACCCACTTCTGCCACTTTCAATTTCATGTAAATCTCAAATTCTTGACTTCATAATCCATTTTAGATCCCTACTGAAAGATGTTTTAAAGATTCTCTTAGCTTCTCCTCCAAGATATATTTCAGCAGTGTCTTCCCTGAAATCAGATTTTGGCAAGAAGAAAGGATGGACATCCATGAAGAAAGGACATTCATAAAGAAAGGATGGACTGACTTTTTCTTCCATCCTGAGGCCCCTCTGTAGGAAAGCTCAGGTCTATGTGCCAGGAGTGGAATAATGGTGCAGAACCCTTATCAAATGGACTGAGTAATGGAAATAACTGGTTAACTTCTGTGGATCACTTACAGGTTTGCTACTAGTTACTACACATTAGTCTTCTCAGTATGACCATTACCTAGGGTTTGTCAGTATTATTTTAGCAGATCATGAAAGAAAAGTGAGGTTCAAAGATGTCAAATACTTTGCCCAAGGACTCATAGTTATGAAACAGTAAAGAAATCAGGCCTCTTTGACTACAAAACTAATGGCTTATTCAGCTGTTGTGTCCAGGAAACCATGTTGTATCTCTGATAAGTCTTAGCTGATATGTCCAAATAGCAGAGTGTTTTTATAGCAATATTAACCAGGTCACGTACAACCTTTTTCATAGGGAGGCAAGATATCATTCCTTTGCTACAGATATATTAATGTGAGAAACCCCATTGCTACAGAGTCCTTGTACTGCCTCTGTGATACATCTTCCCTTAAGGCAACTCTTAGCTCTGAGATCATTCATTCCTCATTTAACCTCTTTCATCAGAAGAGTATTGACTTAAAATAATATTTAAAATTTTAGTGATTTGGCTCAAATTACCAGAGAATAAAAAATATTGAAAAAATTCCTATCTTTCTTTACCCTCAGTTGTCTCTCTCAGGTTCCTACATAATGAAAGTTTTCTTCTCTCAGCTGTAAACTAGCTTGTCTTTGTACTAACTATCAATTGGGAAAAGGTCATGCTGACTATAAATAATCTTTTATTTAGGTTGGAAAAAACTGAGTCTTTTCCAACATAGAAGATATACAATCACTTAGCAGAGAGCTTGGCCCTCATCAGATAGAACCATCAGTCACATCCAAAAACTTAATGCAATTAAGAGAACTGTTTACTCAGAAGACAGAAGGGATACATTCCACAAAATTTAACCTCTCAGGAAGGTTATTTTATCTAGAAAACTTGGGAAAACTCTCTTGGTTAACAAAATTTCTTAATCATTAAAAAGATCTCTTAGGTTTAAAAAGAAAAGGAATGCCTATCAATCAGATATTTGGGAGTGATTTTTTTATAGCCCCTAAATTTACAAATGAGGGTTTTCCACTTCTATTTACTATCATTCTGGCCTTCTGAATGTCTTCCTTTATTTAGCACCCATTGCCTCATCCAGGAAATGTGCCTGTTTCACGTCCTTATTTATTTTCAGAAAGAAGACCCAGGATAGCAGCTACACCAACTGGAATCGTGATTAGCTGCAATTTTGAAACAGGAGCCCAGGGTCCTCTGTTTGACCACAGCCAGAGGGGGTTTCCCCAGGAAGCAAAGTTTCCTGTCCTGAGTTCTTGAGCCTGGATTTCCTCTTTATATTATTTTGTATTTTAATTTCACAAGCCTAACAATAAAGGACAAATATGAGGCTAACCCCTTATTCCTTTCAGTTCTCTGACACATGCTAGGCCCCTTGCAGCTTTCTGTGGTAAGCAGCTCCTAGATCTCCTGGGAGTGTTTCATTTTAAAAAATGAACAAAGTGCTGAGTAGATGAGTTAATATCCAGTTGTGAGCAACGTAATACTTAAAATCCTTCAAGTCAGAGTTCAACCTGGAGAAGGAAATGGCAGTCCACTCCAGGACTATTGCCTGGAAAATCCCATGGACAGAGGAGCCTGGTAGGCTACAGTCCATGGGGTCGCAAAGAGTTGGACACGACTGAGCGACTTCACTTCACTTCACTTCAGGGTTCAACAGTACATGAATCAAGAACTTCCAGGTATACAAGCTGGATTTAGAAAAGGGAGAGGAACCAGAGCTCAAGCTGCCAACTTCCTTAGGACAATAGAAAAAGCAAGGGAATTTCAGAAAAAAACACCTCCTTCTGCTTTAAATTCTTTGACTGTGTGAATCACAACAAACTGTGGAAAGTTCTTAAAGAGATGGGAATAACACAACACATTACCTGCTCTTGAGAAATCTGTATGCAGGCCAAGAAGCAACAGTTAGAACTGGATATTAACAACAGACTGGTTCAAAATTGGGAAAGAAGTACATCAAGGCTGTATATTGTCACCCTGCTTATTTAACTTATATGCAGAGTACATCATGTGAAATGCTGGGCTGGATGACACACAAGCTGGAATCAAGATTGCCGGGAGAAATACCAACAACCTCAGATATGCAGATGACACCACTCTAATGGCAGTAAGCAAAGAGAAACTAAAGAGCCTCTTGATGAAAGAGAAAAAGGAGAATGAAAAAGCTGGCTTAAAACTCAACATTCAAAAAACTAAGGTCATGGCATCTGGTCCCATCACTTCATGGCAAATAGGTGGGGAAAAAAGTGGAAACAATGACAGATTTATTTTCTTGGGTTCCAAAATCACTGGAAAGTGACTGCAGCCATGAAATTAGAAGATGCTTGCTCCTTGGAAGAAAAGCTATAACAAACATAGACAGCAGCATATTTAAAGCAGAGCCATCACTTTGCCAACAGAGGTCCATACAATCTAAGATACAGTGTTTCCAATAGTCAAGTACGGAAGTGAGAGTTGGACCATGAAGAAGGGTGAGCACTGAAGAATTGATGCTTTCACACTGTGGTGTTGGAGAAGATTCTTGAGAGTCCCTTGGACAGCAAGGAGATCAGACCAGTCAATCATAAAGGAAATCAGTCCTGAATATTCATGGAAGGACTGGTGCTAAAGTTGAAGCTTCAATACTTTGGCCACCTGATGCGAAGAGCTGACTCACTGGAAAAGAACCTGATGCTGAGAGAGACTAAGGGCAGGAGGAGAAGAGGGTAACAGAGGATGAGATGACTGGATGACATCACCAACTCGATGGACATGAGTTTGAGCAAGCTCTCGGAGATAGTGAAGGACAGAGAAGCCTGGTGTGCTGTAGTTCAAGGGGTGACAAAGAGTCGGACATGACTTAGCAACTGAACAACAATCCAATTGTGACCAAGTCCTTCCAATCAAGGGTTATCTGCGCCGGAGTCACCAGGGTACCAAGCGACTATCACAAAGGACAAGAAATATTTCTTCGGAAATGCTTCCTTTCCTTTATTTATCCCTGACTTTTACCTTCTAGAAATCCAATGTTCTCATGTAGTTCTTCACTTTAACAAAAGTTCTGAATGCTGACATTCAATCTAGAGGACTGATTCATGTTTAAGAAGAACATGAACTTGTGTTCCTAAAAGGCTTTGTAAATCTTAACATTTACAAACACATATAGATTTACACACATACACCCTCACATGCATATTTATTGATCCTTATAAAGCACCACTTTGGAAGGCCATTCTAAATAAATTCAAAACCCAGCCAGTCACAGAAGGCAAGATATCTATAGACACAGTATTGTTCCAAGGAGCAGAACTAGGAGTGAAGTTAAAAAGGCTGCATTGGTTCAATATAATAGTCTGGAAGGTTGTCTTAGCTTTCTAAGATTCTATAATCTTTCTGGATTTTCCTAATAACTAACATAATTAGAGCAGAGATTTTTCAGTACATTTGAAGAAAGAGTTTAACAACAATAGCAATAGACCCGCATTTTACAATAGTGAAATTAAAACTCAGTTCCAGTTTCTCACGCTTCTCCAAAAATATCACACAGCCCTTTGCTGCTTTGCCCAGTAAAAACTAACATATTCATTGTTCAACTGAATGTTAAAAACACAATGCTTGTAAAGATAACTGATACTATGTTTGTCCTCCCAGGGGACATTTGTATTTTTAAAAAGGATTATAACAATGTAAACTACACATACTGAGAGATAAAATGTGAAGAGCAATAAGGAAATACCATCTGCACCAGAAAAGAAATCACTCAACTTTTAAACAGATCCTCTCTTTTCATTATGATCTGAAATTTACTAAAATAAAATGTTTTTAGCCAACTTAACTATATATAGTCAGCACACATGCACATATACATTATATATATATGTGATAGAATATACATATGATTAATTTCTATCTATAATATTTGTTTAGCTAAGGTTCTGCTTTAAAAGATACACAAATATTTGGTAGCTTAGAGGGTAAAGAATCTGTCTACAATGCAGGAGACTCAGGTTTGATCCCTGGGTAGGGAAGATCCCCTGGAGAAGGGAATGGCAGTCCACTCCAGTATTTTGCCTGGAGATTCCATAGATAGAGGAGCCTGGCTGGCTACAATCCATGAGGTCACAAAGAGTCGGACATAACTGAGTAACTAATATACATATGTGTGCGTGTATATATATATATAATTTTATTATATGCATATAGATTTATACATTTATTACTTCCACTAAAGATTCATGAAACAGTTTTATTTTATTTTATTTTATTTATTTATTTTTTTAATTTTATTTTTACTTTATTTTACCTTACAATACCGTATTGGTTTTGCCATACATTGACATGAATCCACCATGGGTGTATATTAGCTCCCAATCCCGAATCCCCCTCCCACCTCCCACCCCACATCATCTCTCTGGCTCATCCCTGTGCACCAGCTCCAAGCATCCTGTATCCTGTATCAAACCTAGGCTTGTGCTTCGTTTCTTACATGATAGTATACATGCTG
>SJYT01024481.1:141829-217594 GCA_006410635.1 Cephalophus harveyi
TGACCCAATCAAAAAATGGGCCAAAGAACTAAACAGACATTTTTCCAAAGAAGACATACGGATGGCTAACAAACACATGAAAAGATGCTCAACATCACTCATTATCAGGGAAATGCAAATCAAGACCACAATGAGGTACCATTTCACACCAGTCAGAATGGCTGCGATCCAAAAGTCTACAAGCAATAAATGCTGGAGAGGGTGTGGAGAAAAGGGAACCCTCTTACACTGCTGGTGGGAATGCAAACTAGTACAGCCACTATGGAGAACTGTGTGGAGATTCCTTAAAAAACTGCAAATAGATCTGCCTTATGACCCAGCAATCCCACTGCTGGGCATACACACCGAGGAAACCAGAATCGAAAGAGACACATGTACCCCAATGTTCATCGCAGCACTGTTTATAATAGCCAGAACATGGAAACAACCTAGATGTCCATCAGCCGATGAATGGATAAGAAAGCTGTGGTACATATACACAATGGAGTATTACTCAGCCATTAAAAAACAGTTTTATTTTAAACATCTACTTGTGCCTTCAACATTGCCGCCTTTGTTTTCACTATAGCATGTGTTGTAATATATTTTCTTATCTTTTTTGTTAAGATGATTTTTATTCCATTTGAGTATAATACTATTCCTAAAAATGTTATCCCAAGATAAAACATGGAGTTCCATAATATTAGAATGCACCATTGTTTTTCAACCGACCCATAAGTATATAATCATTATTGCTACAAGGTCCCATGGATGGAGGAGCCTGGTAGGCTGCAGGCTATGGGGTCGCTAAGTCAGACATGGCTGAGCGACTTCACTTTCACCTTTCACTTTCATGCATTGGAGCAGGAAATGGCAACCCACTCCAGTGTTCTTGCCTGGAGAATCCCAGGGACAGGCGAGCCTGGTGGGCTGCCGTCTATGGGGTCGCACAGAGTCAGACACGACTGAAGTGACTTTAGCAACTACTTACCACTTTGTAAAGTGAATTTTAAGACATGTTTGTAATGACACCAAATACCTATAGCTGTGAGGTAATATTTTCACAAGTATATATCAAATCTATCTAAATTTTCTTTTTAAATTTTCTCTGTGGTTGTTATGTAACCTGTGTAAGTACCCAAAACGAGCATCGATTTGGGTTATTTTGGGCTCCCTCGTGTTCTGTAAGCAGTGCAATATTCCTCTAAATAAATAAATCAAGAGGGAGTCTTACATTGTGGGAGAGTTTGTAAGGAGTTCAATATGAGCTATCCCCTTTATTTCAGGGTTTATTATTAGAAGTATTATTATTTTGAAACCTCATCAGACAAATTGGTATTGTAATAGCTGTAAAACAGCAGAAAATGACCACAGTCTCTTATCTGGGCTAGACACTTTCCAGCCAAAACTGCAGAGGGCAATATCCTGTCATCTCACTTTGAAAACAAAACACCCCTGCCACAACCCCTGTCCATATCTCCAACTAAACTTGAAAGAGAACCTTTGCACGTCCAGAGAGGAGACCATGGAAGAGGTGTGCAAAACATACCCATCAGGGAAAGCATGTTCACAAACATCATTTCTGAGTCTCTCCACACACTGAACAACAGAACAGAGTCAGCTCACAAAGCCAGAGCAGCAGCAAGGAGGTGCAAGTCAGTGTGCTGCATGAATGCCCGCCGCATGTACAGCAGCTGATGTCACGGTGAAGCAGCTAAGAGCTAAGCCAGGCGTGGATGGGAAAGTTACAGGGCACAGAGAAATGTGGTTGCAGAATACATGAGGATAAACAGGAACATCCATGAACACACAGATACATTAGCAGTTATTGTATTGTATTGTATCTAATAGCAGTTATTAGATACAGAAGGATTAACGGGTCTTTCATCAAAGAATCAATTTCAGCAAACTTTTCACCCAGGAAGGAACTTTATCCTTACCAACTTAAAGCCAAGTCATTATAGCTCAAAGTTTGCCATAACAATTTTTCTCACGTACTTTATCTTCTTAATTATGCACATCACATATTGTTTTATATCTGACTCATAAATTTGCATCTTTAAAGTATGCTGACATTTCTATTGGGTCTGAATAGCCTTTAATGATTTTTAAAAACTGAACAAGATCCATGTTTCCAGACTGGGTCATTTCCACTTCTAGATGAGAAGGTAGGTATTTTGGCCATTGACACGTTTCCTCAGAAAGAGACTGAAAGGACCACTGAACCCTCTGCTGCCGCCCCAAAGATTTTTAACTTAATAGTTACCACCTAATATGACAACCACTTAGCTCATACTTAGGGACTTAGTGAAAAAGCTAATTGACAAACAAGGACCTACTGTATAGTGCAAGGAATTATACTAAATATCTTATAATAATCTATAATGGAAAAACAATCTGAAAAGGAATATGTGTGTGAATGTGTGTGTATGTATGTAACTGAACCACTTCACAGTACACTTGAAACTACCACATAATTGCAAATTAACTACATTTCAATTAAAAATATAAAAAATTTTAAAAAGCTAGCTGCACTGAATACAATCTTTTTTCAATTTCCATGACACCAAAAATATTTGAGAGTTTACTCTGTTTTCCAACACTTCCTTCTAAATTTGCCACTTTTGAAACTCTGGAGCATCAAAATTTGTCAGAACCATAATTCAGGACAGAACTATGCAAGTACTCTTGCTTACACTTAGGTAGATAATAATGTCATGAGTTTAGATTCTTAACACTGCAACAAGTTTTAATACAATCATTCTATTAAAAATTTAGGCATATGGTGAGTTAAAAAATAAAAACATTCAATTTTTTCAAGATAAAATCTACTGTATTTTAAACAAAGAGGAAATTGGATAGCACAATACATAATTTGGATATGTGAATTTTGTACAAGAAGAAATTATGCATTACTATCCAATATAACTTTGAACCTGGGCTGTTCAAAATTAAATTGATTGGTGCAAATTAGGCCTAGAAGATTTTGAAAAGGTCTAATGTGAAACAGACTTCACAGACAATTAAGATCCTTGGTAGGATCTACATAAAAACGCCACACTATGGACTTCTAAAGCAACCCAGCCCCTCAGCAAGCTATTAAATCAGATACATAGTGCTACCTGAGGATCTGAAATGTTCATGACACCTTTGTCTTTCAAAGTAATCATGGAATGATTTTCATTTCTGGGCTCGTTAAAACATACTTACATATTTAAGGGATTCTATTAGGTGATCCACAGCATATGACAAGTTGAAGGAATTCGTCTCAGGAGAAATTTCAGAATTCACTTTTCCTTTTGAGCTAATTTTAAAAATGCTGCCCTAGATACTTCTTTAATCTCTGTAGGTCCTCTTCTAGTTTCACTTCTTGAATTAAAAAATTCCAGAATAGCAATGTATCGGTCTCCACATAACAACTTACAGAGATTTATTAAGAGAAACAGAACTCCAGACTTCAATATCCATCTGCCTACTCAAAAACTGCACTTGAATGGCTAACGGATACATTGAAATGAATACAGCCATAACGAAAGTGATCCCGTTCCAAATGTTCCTCGAGGGTCTCCTTTTATCACGTGGTGACTCAATCCTACCAGTTACGTCGTTCAAAAACCACACGATCATCCATTTTTCACACATACTTTACAGAAAATCAGTCAATTCAATCAGCTCTACATTCAACATATCAGGAATCTGACCACTTTTTAACTGCTTTTAAAGACATTAATGTCCAGGAGCAGGGGTTCCCCACTGTTGCTGAGCACCAGTACCTCCTGGAAGCATTGTTACAACACAGATTCCTGGGCCTCACCAACCTCTAGAGTCTCCGAAGTTCAGAAAGTTGGGCCCAGGTGATGTTGATGCTGCTCTGGGATACACCGTTGAGAAAGACTATCATAGACTAAATCACCATTATCTTTTACCTAGACTGAGAGACACCTCTCTGCATTCCCTTTTCAGCCCCGTTCTGCCAACTTTTCCCTCCAGAAAGTTGTCCAGATGATCTGCTTTAAATCCAAGTCAAATTATGTGACTTCTCTTCTTAAAAATCCACCCATGACTCTTATCTCAAGAGAGAAATCTGGACTTTCCATAATGACCTAGATTATATATCACTATACAGCACCGAGGCCCCCTCCTACCTCTCACCACTGAATCCTCTCCAGCTGTACTGGAAGATGCTCCGGGAATATCCAAACGTGTTCCCATCTCAGCTCTGCTCAGTTTGCCGGTGGTTCTGCCTGCAAACTCACCCTCTGCATTTTGGCAAGCTGCTTTCCCTGAGAGTGTGCAAATGGCACCCTACCAGAATGGTTTTCCTATTTCCTCTTAGCATTCCCAGAGAAAGTATTTAAAACTTAGTAAATGTATTTAATTATTTCCTGTCTCCCCACATGAAAATATAATACTCTTGTATTTAACAAGAGTAGAGACATGGCCCATTTTGTTTATTGCTGGATCCTCAGCATCTGGAACAGTATCTTCTTCCACACAGTGGCCGCTCATACGTTATGGGAACAAGTTGTGAAAAAACAAATAGATATAGCCCTAGAAAAGGAGTGCTGGATTAATGTAAGATTATTCACTGTGCATTTTATCAGGCACCATGATGGATACTTCCCTTATGGCATCATTTATAGCCTTACAAGAACCATGGACTGTAGGTGTTTTTATGGATAGCATTAAGAGTATAAGAGGAAAAGAGGTTTTTCCAGTAGTCATGTATGGACGTGAGAGTTGTACCATAAAGTTGAGCGCCAAAAAATTGACACTTTTGAACTACGGTGTTGGAGAAGACTCTTGAGAGTTCCTTGGACTGCAAGGAGATCAAACCAGTCTATCCTAAAGGGAATCAGTCCTGAATATTCATTGGAAGGACTGGTGCTAAAGCTCCAATCCTTTGGCCACCTGATGCAAAGAACTGACTCTTTAGAAAAGACCATGATTCTGGGAAAGATTGAAGGCAGGAGGAAGAGGGGACGACAGAGGATGAGATGGTTGGAAGGCATCACCGACTTGATGGAGATGAGTTTGAGGAAGCTCTAGGAGTTGGTGATGAACAGGGAAGCCTGGCGTGCTGCGGTCCATGGGGTTGCAAAGAGTCAGACATGACTGAGTGACTGAAATGAACTGAACTGAAGAGGATAAGAGGAGGACTCAGGAAAGACACATAATTACTTTGAAAAAAACAAAGGCATGAGGCAGGGCCTAGGGTCCTGAGTCAAGTCTGTGTGCTTCTGTAGCTTAGACTATGCTTTTTTCATTGAACCAGATTAATTCATTCGGTGCATATTTTGAGCGTCAAATGTGAATACTTATCTAGGTATAGGGCATGTAAGGATAATAGAAAAGGAGGAGGAGAAGGAAGAGAGTAGGAAAGGAAGGGCAGGAGGAGAGGGAGGAAGAGAAGGAGGAGGGAAGGCTGTTTCCACTTTCAGTCTGGTAGAGGGGAAAGACCACATAGTCACCATGTATTCTGAGGTCTAATCACAGGATGAGATGAAGCTAATGGAATACTATAGTCTAGGAGAGTACATTATCTAACAAAGATGACTATGCCATATTCAGGAATGTAGATCGGACTTGTTACAGTCCAGTTGCCTAGGAAACAGCTAACAAGAGATGCCAAATAAGTAGGATTATCTATTAGTGTGAAGTCAAAGTGAAAACCCAAATGACAACCTCCCTGTTGAACTTATCATAGGTTAGTTAATAACTTCATGGTTACAAATGACATTTCCAAAGCAAAGTGTACAGTGAGCAGAGGACCAAGTGTGACAAAGGGAAAGTCGAGGATTATAAAGCTCGCAGGAAAAGTGCTTCATGAACAGAAAAATACTTGAGTGTTGAAAATACCGAGTGACTTAATATGACCAATCTTTGACCTTAAAAACACCAAAGTGGTTGGTGACCACTTTTTCTGATAGAGTTTCGTGAAGAAAAGAGCAGTTTAGAGAAGTTTGTGGAGTGAATGGGAGGGGAAGAAATGGAGACACTATAAAGACTAGAAAACAGGTGATTAAAGAGTCTGCATAGGGATGTCGCTGAGTAGTTGTTTTTAGAAGCCTGCCTGTAAGGAGTAGAAAGAGTAAAGGTGGCTACATTAAGGAAATCCACAACTCCTTCTTTCACATAAATACCATCTGTCAAATAACTGGCATCAAGCTTTCTATGTATAATAACAAGCTGTTTTTTTTTTTTTTTTGAGTGCTTGCTCTGTATCATCTATTAACTCAAGTTATCACAAGCATGCAATGAAAAAAAAATCTAAAAAAAAAAAAACAACTCAGGATTCCAAGAGGGGTTAAAAAATGCCAACAGGGAGTAGGCCTAGATTTTCCCATTCATAGAACCATTTACTAACTCACTGTTGAAAGTGCAGCTATGTTTGTTTAAACCTGTGCATATGTATAGTGACCCTGCTAAGTTGTAGCCCTTATCACTGCAGGACTAACTACTACTCATCATGTGTATGTGTGGTCAGTCACTGCAATCGTGTTTGACTCTGCGACCCTGCTGACTATTGCCCATCAGGCTCCTGTGTCCATGTGATTTTCCAGGCAAGAATACTGGAGAGGGTTGCCATGACCTCCTCCACAGGATCTTTCCAGCCCAGGGATTGAACCTGTGTCTCCTGCATTGCAGGTGGATTCTTTACCCCTGTACCACTGGGGAAACCCAAATCCTACTCATCATTCAAGGGCAGTTTGATAAAATACCTTTCTATATTCCTCTAGACTCTAAGCTCTCTGAGAAGTCCTAACATAGTCACCATGAGCAACCATCGCAGGAGAGATTATTTCAGCCCGAGCCTTGCTGGAAGTCCTTTAAGAGTATCATCTCAACTAACCACAGCTAAGCAGTCCTAGTCAGCAGGCATTCTCACCATCACCATTACTGACCCCACGGTTTTTCTGACTAGAAAGTGCAAACTAATACCCTGAGGAGCTTGTTCAAACACAGATTCTGAATCTACAGACCTGGGGCAAGGCCTGAGATTCTGCACTTCTAACCATTTCCTAGGTGACACTCAGGGGGTTCTCACTGAGGCGTTAAACCAATGCTCGGGGTGTTTACATAACTGGCACGTATCCACACACCTGCATTGATTCCAGAGTTCATCACCCAGTATGATTCCAAAGCCTGCACTCTTCAGCAGGATTCAGTACACTGGAGTCCACAGGCAGGACTGGAACACAGCCAGACCCTGCTACTGGAGCGTTACCTGTGGCTGTGTTCACTGATGCTGCAGATGGCAGAGTAGAGTTGGCTGAGATCAAGACAACACAGCCTGCAAAACCTAAAATATTTACTAGCAGGTCCTTTTTTTGAAAGAGTTTTCTAACTTTGCTCTTAAGCATCGCCCTCTATCATGTTAATTTTGTTTTATAAATTCTCAGAACCAGATGTATAGAGAGTGTTTTAAAACAAATGGTTATGATCCATTCAGTTTAACCTAATAGCTCCCAATCAATCACTTCATATCATTTTATTGGCAACTCTTACGATACATAGTTTTCTACTTTGTGATAAATTTATCTAGCATCTGTATGATCATCTCTGAGTCGTGGGATTTACAGTGGGGTAGACTTGCCTAACCCAGTCCAGTGTTCTTGCCTGGAGAAACCCAGGGACGGGGAGCCTGGTGGGCTGCCGTCTCTGGGGTCGCACAGAGTTGGACACGACTGAAGCAACTTGGCAGCAGCAAACTTGCCTAAGCAGTGGCCCAGATGGTTCACTGGGGTACAAGAAGGAAACAAGGGACTTTCTTTATTTTGTCTTATTCTATTTAAACTGGTGTATTCATAAACACTATAGGATTATTCCTACTGTGTATTACAGTGGCCTCCTCAATAAGTACCGAATGAGTAACTGATGTATATTTGCATTCTCCTCCTGCCCAGCAGAGGGCCTTGCACATAGAAGAAACAGTAAATTTTCACAAAGTACTCATTCATTTAGCAAAGGTTTTTCTTTCTTTTTTACTTTAAAATCCAAGATGTAATTACTTTCATTAAGGTTTCAGAATCTGGGATGGAAGGAGACAGCCAGAATATAAAGTCATTTTGAAGCATAGGAGGGAAAATTCTCTCTTCCAGGCATGTGGCACAGAGAACTGCTAAAATAGGTTTGCAGTGGGACCAGAATGTTCAGTGAAAGACTCTAGAATATTCTGTGAGATGTAGCAATTCAGGCCTTTGAAGCAGGATGATTAGTAGTGAAAAAAGAGATCAAGGGAAAACCATCCACGTGGAGTGAAGGAGGGTAGAGAATGGGCCTCAGGGGCACAGAAGTCAACGGGAAGATGATCCCAGCAAAATGGCACCTGAGGCTGACGTCCCTGAAGGCAACAGCTGAGGCTGCCTCCTTACTTTACTGTCAAAATCTTCCCCTCACTGCCTTGGTGGGGGTGTGGGGGCACATTCTGGGCACGCTCCGAGCATGAGGGCAATCCCTCAGACAGCTGTCCCTCTGAGTGCTCCAGTCCTCATCCGAAAGCATCAGTTTTCGCTGCAAACTACTGCAGATGTATCTGGGTCCTTCTTGACTCCAGATTCTTTGCAAACTCCTTTTGCATAAATCTCTGACTGGTGCCTTTTTCATCTCATTTGCCTCTTTCCCCTGGGATCAAATTACAGAAACAGCCTGGCTGAAGGAGGACCTGCCAGAGAGGAGTTTCTGCTTCAGCTCCCCTCCTCTAGCCACGGTGCCCTCTCCAGTGAGCCACACTGAAAATGCTGATGAGCAACTCTTGGTTTTCATTCTTATGGTGACATGTTTAGTGAGCAATGATTGAAATAACCTATCTTCTGCAAAACAGGGTGTTAAAAGCTGCTAATTTGCTCATGCTCTTAAATTCTGTAACAATATTGCTAGGTAGACATTAAATCCACTAAAAGAATATTATAGATTAATTGAAACCAGGATGGTCTTTATCATACATTGATGGTATTCAGATGATATACCATAAAACACCAGTTTTTTACAAGAATTTCTCTTAAATGTTATTGATCATTACTTGTATAACACATTAAAAAATAAAGCCCTAGAAATATGAAATGAAAAAATATATAAAATAAATTTTAGATTTTTTTTAATTATTAGTAGATTCAACAGACATAAAATTACTGTCAAACTGGCATTACAATTGAAATAGTTATTCCTTTTTCTTTAATTGTAGCAAAGTTGATTTACAATATTTTGTTACTTTTAGGTGTATAGTAAAGTGATTTGGTTATACATAGTGGAAACAGTGTCAGACTTTATTGTTTGGGCTCCAAAATCACTGCAAATGAATTCCATGACTGCAGCCATGAAATTAAAAGACGCTTACTCCTTGGAAGGAAAGTATGACCAACCTAGATAGCATATTCAAAAGCAGAGATATTACTTTGCCAACAAAGGTCCATCTAGTCAAGGTTATGGTTTTTCCAGTGGTCATGTATGGATGTGAGAGTTGGACTGTGAAGAAGGCTGAGCGCCGAAGAATTGATGCTTTTGAACTGTGGTGTTGGAGAAGACTCTTGAGAGTCCCTTGGACTGCAAGGAGATCCAACCAGTCCATTCTAAAGGAGATCAGTCCTGGGTGTTCTTTGGAAGGAATGATGCTAAAGCTGAAACTCCAGAACTCTGGCCACCTCATGAGAAGAGTTGACTCATTGGAAAAGACTCTGATGCTGGGAGGGATTGGGGGCAGGAGGAAAAGGGGATGACAGAGGATGAGATGGCTGGATGGCATCACCGACTCGATGGACTTGAGTTTGAGTGAACTCCGGGAGATGGTGATGGACAGGAAGACCTGGCGTGCTGCAATTCATGAGGTCGCAAAGAGTTGGACACGACTGAGTGACTGAACTGAACTGAATCATATTATGTACCTATATTCTTTTTTATTTCTATTCCATTATATGTTAATATATTGAATATATTTCCCTGCACTATACAGTAGGTCATTGTTTATCTACTTTATATATTGTAGTGTGTATCTATTAACCCAGTACTGCTAATTTATCCCACCTCTTCTTTCTCCTTTGGTAACCATAAGTTTGTTTTCTGTGTCTGTGAGCCCATTTATGTTTTGTAAATAAGTTCATTTGTACTATTTCTTAGATTCTACATATAAATTATATATATATATATATATATGCACGTATCGTATAATGCTTTTCCCTCATTTACTTCACTTAGTATGACGGTCTCTAGGTCCAGCAGTGCAATAACACAACGGTAACAAACACAGCTGGCACAAGTCCATGAAGCACACTCTAAGTGGTGCTCCCTACATCACACAGATCTGAAAGCAATGTTTCACATACTGCATCTGACAAAGGACAAAGAATGCTCCCACTCTCAGCTCCTATCGGTCACCTCTCTGTGCCTTGTGATTCAAACAGAATTATTTAACCTCACATTGACGGTTATAAGACTAATTGGATCTGAATGTGAGCTCTAATGCTCACCACTAGTGCAACTTTAGGCAAGTGCATCAAATCCTAAGCCCCATTTCCTTCTGGCTACAAAACTGGGATAATGACAGAACAAACTCCAGAGCATTATTTTAAAGACTGAATGATCCAAAGAAGGTAAAATGCTTAGAATACAGTTTCGTACACTGGAGACACTCAGAATGTGCTTTTTGCTACAATATTAACTGTAACAACAAAAACCTCTTTTTCCTCATCCCTCTCCTCTTGCTGCATGTATGGCCCTCTCAGGGCTGCTTTACATGTCGACACTATCCAGTGATCTTTCTCTTTAAACTGCCACAATGTGTATTTTTATTTTATCTTTATGATTTAGAAAAAATCCAACAGTAGGGAACATTTATGAAACGCTTCATCTCAATAACATTTCTCTTGTACCTCCTTCAGGGCACTGAGAGAGCTCTTCTCTAAGGCAGGACACAGTCTCTATTTAGCCGGTCTGTTTCTTACAGAAGAGAGCAAGAACCATGACGGCAACTTCCTCATCTTCATCAGGAGTGCCTCGTCTATCCTAAACCTAGGCAGAGCGCAGTACTTACTTACTCAGGGAAAGTCCCAAGAACCTGTCAGACTTGGAAATGATAGCATAAACTATCTACAAGGGACTAACATGTAAGCTTGACAGAACTCAATGCCTTTTGCCTTAAATGAACATGGGGACTTTGTTTCTTTTTCTATAGTGAACCTTTAAAGTATCCCATAGTCACTTGGGTATCAAAGATTTCTTGAAACCTTGCCAGCAATCATGAAGGGAGGATTATAATTGTTTTGTTGCTCAAATAAACAAGAAGATGGTCTACTTGTTTGTTTGTAGAACTAAGGTCTAGAGCTGCCTTGGAACAAAGGGCTTAACCACTCACGTCATGAACACTGTCCAGCTATGGGGATTTAATGGGATATGAACCATTATTTTCAAACTGTATTGCCATTAGCTAATCAGCACCCATTTTGACAAGATAACAGGTGTAGCACAGAGATGCATCACTTTGAGACATAAGAGGCAAAGTATTCAAAGAGCTTTCTTCATATCACAGATCCATTTAATTATTTTATCATTTTATCAGTCTGAAAGGATCCTTACCACATTGCTTATGCATTTTCTGTATTTGTTATTAAAATAGTGGTTCTTGACTATTTGTTACATGGAATAAAAAGAAGTATAAAAGATAAAAAATATTTTTGTAGTCCTTGCTACCATATAAAAATATATCTCATTAGTTATCTTAAGGTTTACCTACTAGAGAAACCATCAATCTCCCTGTTTGACCCCTTATATCATTCGTAAAGGCCCCCACAAAAAATCAGAGGAAAGCACTCACATTGAGGGGTATTCAGTATCATGATCTAAATTTAGTCAGACTTCAGCCAGGGTGATGATTCAAAAACCCAGCAGGCCCTCAAACAAAGATACACATTTTGAAATCCTAAGAGTATCAGTATCTTTCACAGTTTTTTGGTGCATAGTATGAAAGGAAATTTTCAACTTTAGTAACTTGAGGTGAGACCTTTAGGTACAACACAGTCCACCAGATACATGAACTCACAGACAATAACTTACCAAAAATACTAAAAGGGTTGATGGACTTAGAAAATCGCCCCTATGACAGATCCTTAAGTTTAGGATCATGAACAAAGCAGGGGGCGGGCAAGGATTATACTGACACCAGACCCACATACAAGAGATGCTACAGGTTATTTCCAAACAGAAATCTAACCTCATAGGAACTGAGCATCTTACTGTCACCTAGAGTGATCCGGGACTATTAGCAGGAGGAAATCTTAAGATATAATGGGAATTTATCCATGAAAGGGGAAGACGGATTTCTTCTTTTCCTCACAGTTGTCATGGTAACAGTTGGGCTGAAATTAACATTTCACTCAATTACTTTTTTCTTAGTTCTCTGGATTAAGCGACATTGAGTAAATATTAAGCATTATTATAAATTAGTAGTGATGCTTCTGTAGGTTTAACATGACCAAATGGAATTCATTCCCATAGGAATTTGATAATAACTTCATGCATCAGCTTACTGCAGAGGCAGTTTCTTAAGTCACTGATTGATACCAAAAATAATCCAATTGTTGTCAAGACAGTAAATCTTGACTGGTATGATTCCAAATTGATAAAAATTGTACATACTTAAAGCAAAGGACCTGGTCTTTGTTTTATGATTCCTTTTGTGACAGATCTTTCTATCCACACGGGGAGGAACAAGAGGTTTTCATCTGTTTCTTAGACATAGCTCATTCTAATGCAAAGGCAGTGAGTCATGAAACCATCCCAACACTTGAGGAGAAAACACTGAGAAACCTAACAATGTTTAGAAAGTAGAGGAAAATGTTCCTTCGCCTCTGAAAGGGTTAGAATACCTTTCCTCCCCAGGAAGGAAGACAGAAGTAGGAAGTTTTGTCCAGATGAAACTTGTTGGATCTCTCAAGTCCTAGATGTTCCTCTGAGACATGTGAACATGTTATTTTAACAGTGACCGAAAAACGCCACCTATTTGATTCTCATCAACTTTTTCTGACTCTTTTCCCCTAAGACAGAAATACTCTACTGGAAAATGGGAAACATCTTTAAAAAANTCTCTCAAGTCCTAGATGTTCCTCTGAGACATGTGAACATGTTATTTTAACAGTGACCGAAAAACGCCACCTATTTGATTCTCATCAACTTTTTCTGACTCTTTTCCCCTAAGACAGAAATACTCTACTGGAAAATGGGAAACATCTTTAAAAAATACTCAGAAAGATAAATGGGTCTAGATAAGAATCTAACAGGGAAAAAAAAAAAAAAATCCACCATCACTTGCTAACCTTAACTCAAGTAGGACCCGCTAACTGTTTAGTTCACTGCAGGAAGTGAAGCTGAGTTTTTTTTTAATGAACACACTATTTTTGTGTAGAACGAACATTTTGTCTCACCAGAGGATCTAAAATGGAAAACTTTCAGCACTCTTGAAATGGTAAGTCATGGACAATAATTTCAAAGGCAAACTAAAGAAAACAAACAGTCATTTGAGAGATGGTAACCCAGTTGACCATTATATATAGATATAGATTTAAATCAATAGCCTATTTGATGTGCAAAATTTTCATTAGTGCTGTCTATATCTCTCAGTTCTTCTACCCCTCAATCATTTAAACTTGCATCCTCATAATATTAAAAAGGAATTATGAGTAACTGTCTGTACTAAGTCATTCAGAAGCTCTCTCAAGGTACAAATTACTGTGGGAAAAGGGAGAAAAATCAACTTGATGTTGATTATATTCCCACATTTTTAAAATTAATTTTTGTTATGTGTCTGACTATTTCCATCAAACTAAAGAACAGATTTTACTTGAAAAACAATTTATGTACTTCCATTGGGATAGTATTTACATACTATTGTATTTTTCTGTAGCACTATTAAAATATATTAATAGCAAATCAATTTAACTTCTAGCATTCATTTGGAATTTAAACAAATGTTCATTCCATAAGGACAAAGTGCTAAGCATTTGGAGTGTGGATTTAGACACTACCTAGTCTAAAACACTGAGAAGGCAATGGCACCCCACTCCAGTACCCTTGCCTGGAAAATCCCATGGACAGAGGAGCCTGGTAGGCTGCAGTCCATGGGGTCACTAAGAATCGGACACAACTGAGCAACTTCACTTTTACTTTTCCTTTCATGCATTGGAGAAGGAAATGGCAACCCACTCCAGTGTTCTTGCCTGGAGAATCCCAGGGACGGCGGAGCCTGGCGGGCTGCCGTCTATGGGGTTGCACAGAGTCGGACGCGACTGAAGCGACTTAGCAGCAGCAGCAGCAGTCTAAAACAGGCGAGTTTCCCTTTTCCTCAGCTATCTAGGGAATTTTAAACAATACAGCTTGGAAATGATTACTCTTATATATAGTTCACCATTTTATAAAACATTTATTAACAAGATATTATCTTCCAATGTTGTGTTCGACTTTGAGGATATAAATATTTATTGAGTTATGAGAAAGTCTGCTCTTCCTCCATCTCCATACATTTTCCCAAAGGAGACTTAACTCATCTTTCCAAACGAAAATACTGTGATAATCTATACCCCTCACCCTCAGTATCCACTCCTTTTCCTTCTCTGTGGAAAAGTGAATCATCAGACTGTTATGAATGCAAAGTATTTTAACTCTGCTGGGGTAAGTCACCTGTGGGAGAAAATTGGTGTTTCAAGACCTAACACAGGGTCTACCATGTCGCTCTCCTGCGTTGTCAGCTTCTTGAATCCACAGAGGTGTTTCATTTGAAAGTTCCTCGACCATCTACGAGCTTTCAGCCAGTTAATCACTATATCCAGGCACCCATACTGACAGGGGCATGGGACCAGAGCACCAGATCTCCACTGCCACATGTGTGGATGTGTGGTCTACACAGAGCCAATGAGAAGTATTCCTAAAAATCACACATACCCGCTGGAAGAAAAACTGCCTTTTTAGTCCAGTGTCTAACCTGGGCATGTTAGACAGTCTCTTTTTCCCCTTCGATACTTAATCCTCACCCTGCTCTATACCCTTGGAAGCTGACCTCTACAGCCTGCACCAACTGGATTCTCTTACATTCACGTGGGTTTGGCACATAGGAGGCACTAGAAGGTTAGAGGGAATGAAGAAAGAGGCTGGTCTCTCCACTCAGTTCTCTCTCCCTGAACTGCAGGTTGGTGGTGGCTGTGTTTTTCTACTGAAGTCTGCAGCTGCAGTTTGGTGGCCCTCTCTTATAACCACAGCTCTAGATGGTTCTGGTAACCCATTCTACCACTTATCCCTTCAGTCTGTGACTGCAAACATTCTCACCCACCCCACCCCACACTGCCCCACCACCCCTAGTAGCCATCTCTGAACCTGCCTGAAACTTGCAAACCAGCTTCCTCATTTAAGTCTCCTTAACTATCACTTTGACCATGCCATTTCTTTCCTGTAGCTTTCCTGTATTCTAGACTGATATGTATGTATGTATGTGTGTGTGTGTGTATACATACACATATATATGCACGCATGTATGACAGACATTATGAGAAAAGGCCATAGTCTGAAAATGCAGACTTACATCCACTTTATGTAAAAAGCTTGCATTCAAGCTAAAATTCAGCTGAGAGAAGTCCAGCTAAGAGATGGAAAAAAAGTGATAAATACCTAAAAACAGTTTTTTAAGTATGGCTACAGGTATGTCTGAAGTCAGGTAAACCCCTGAGCATTCCAGTCATGTGATTACATTTCCACTTTCTCTGAGGTTAACTTTTGATTGGGTTTGTGGCACTGACAACGGAAAAGAATATAATGGAATGCATGCAGTGCTGAGAACTTCATACTCTGCAACATCAATAAAAAGTACACAGTTTATGAGAAAAAGGAGGTTTAAGGGCAAAGCATTCAAAACCTATACAATTATAACTCTGTCTTACTCACAAGCAAAAATAATCCTAATAAAACACCACCTCATTTTTTAAAAACACCTTGTACTTTCAATATAAATAAACCGAGGTAAGCAACGTTGCACAAAATATTATCAAGATAGAGTATATGGGTGCTTCCCTGATGGTTCCATGACTAAGACTGTGCTCCTAATTCAAAGGGCTCTAAGTTTGATCCCTGGTCAGGGAACTAGATCCTGTATGCCAAAACAAGACCTGGTGCCGCCAAATAAATAAATAAACATTGCTTTAAAAAAAAAAAGAGTATATAATCAAAACTGGTCCTCAGAGAAGTCTATAACATGTGTTGGGTATACAGGATAGTACAGTGCCCCGCTGTTTACTGTAACCAGCTCTGCTGGGATACTTTCTGTTTAGCTACTGCTACTAGATGGCAAAAATCTTTAACAAGCTAGGGGGAAAAGTGTGTAAATCAAGGTGACTTCCATAATGTGCTGTCATCTTTATCCTGTTTACAAATAACTTATGGGTTAATTCACCTCTCAGGAGCACGTGTTGTACCAGAACAGACTGTAACTCTACAGAGCTATCATTTTTTCCCTTTGCTCAGTAGTTCTGCTGGTGATTTAGCACATATATTATATTTATCAGTAGTTACATTAAAGTATTTTAAAAGCACACCTGAATTTGTTTTTCATTTCCATGCAATCTCCCAGTTTTTGATGATTTATCATAAAGACCTCTTTCAGCATCATAAATGCAATATCCTGATGCATCATGAATGAAAGTGAAAAGTGAAAGTGAAGTCACTAAGTCATGTCTGACTCTTTGCGACCCCATGGACTGCAGCCTATCACGCTCCTCTGTCGATGGGGTTTTCCAGGCAAGAGTACTGGAGTGGGGTGCCATTTCCTTCTCCAGATGATCTTCCCGACCCAGGGATCGAACCTGGGTCTGCTACATTGTAGACGGACACTCTACCATCTGAGCCACCAGGGAAGTCCTTGTGAATGAAAAGATATCTAAAATGTTCTATTCCCTATAACAAGCACATCACCAGGTAGCAGTTGCTATAAACAGGCTGAGGTGTGGGTCAAACTGCTCCTTTGCTTTAAATGAAAGATGATATATTTATATAATTATTATATTTCATTGTAACCAAGATGGATAATAGAAGTTGAGATATCATGGCACAAACCCATTTTTTTCCTTTCTTTCTAGGCACAGAACCAGACTATGGTCCCCAGGCTTACATGCAATAAGGTATGACCCTATGATTAAATTCTGGCTCATGGAATTTGGACACAAACAGTGTGCCATCCTTCCAGACTTGAACCATGGATGCCTCTTTCTGGCCCCCATGCTTTTTTCCCCTTCTCTCTTTGCTGTCTGCTGACAATCAGAGTATTCTAGGGAGTCATACATTGAATATGGCAAACCCTCTGTCAGCTTAGTCCCCTGAATGACTGCGTGGGTAAGAGGCTCTGAACCTATGGACCCATCATTTTTTTATTCTACATGAGTTAGAAACCAGTTCTCATTGCTTTAAATCATAAAGACTTTTAGATTCATCTGTTACACCACCTTTTGGTGCCTTAACTAATATGCACAGCTTCTGCTGGACTTCATTAGGTTTGTATTCAAAAACTGAAAACTCAAATGGAGGCCCAAAAGGTAACTTAAAAATTTTGTGTTAATTTGCATGTAATCCAGCACTTAAGTGCATGAGAAGCAATCTGGGGGCTGATACAGGAGGGAGTTTCAGCTACTTGCCAACAGGTTTGTTTCTTCAGTTGATGTGTTTTGACCAAGACACTTTTGCTTATAAGGATCAGAAACCTTACCAAATTATTCCACAAAAAAGGAATCATTTTAAGGTATATAGAGTCTTACTAGATTTATGGATAATAAACTTTGTGCAAAGAAATCAGGATATGTCAGGAACTGAAAAATCTATTGCATATTAGGTGCAGCTATTATTTTTTTTTCCTGCTTTTTCCACATGTCCACCCTGTCATTTCTCCAACCACTACCTTCCCCTGCTTACTCACCAGGCTTATGGTCCAATATGGTATAGGGGAACAACATTTACCACCCTAAAATATATTTCTTTGGCATGATTATTTTAGGCTGATTACTTTTAAGACACAGAAGACCATGAAGTTTTTATTTTTATCTTCCTCTTAACTGCCTAAAGGAATTTAGAGAAAGGGCCTTTTCCAGGAAGCAAACTATAGACAGAGGTAACTATGGGCATGTTATCTAGAGAAAACTAATTTCAAAATATGCATGCACCCCATTGTTTATGGCAGCACTATTTATAATACCCAAGACATGGAAGCAATCTAAGTGTCCACTGACAGATGAATGAATAAATATATGGTACATATATATAATGGAGTATAACTCAGCCATCAAAAATAATGAAAAAAAGTCATTTTCAGCAAGATAGATGAACCTAGAGATTATCATTACTAAGTGGACTGTCATACATAGAAAGACCAATATGCCATCACTTATATGTGGAATATAAAAATAAATCATACAAATGGACTTATTTAAAAAACAGAAATAACCCCACAGACTCAGAAAAACTCACGGTTACCCAAGTGGAAATGGTGGGGGTAGGGGCCAATTAAGAGCTTGGGATTAAAATGCACACACAACTACATATAAAATAGATAAACAACAAGGACCTTCTGTATAGCACAAGGAACTACACTCAATATCTTATAATAACCTATAATGGAAAAGACACTAAAAAAGAATATATATCTAATACATGAAGATTGTCTCTGATTCAGTGAACTCTGTATACCAAGCCTTATTCAGGTCTTAATTGCCCTACTGATGTGTTACTTTATAGACCAACTGGTCTTGGCAGGAGAGGGCTAGGCCACAAGATAGCTACAATCAGGGAGTGTGTGCAGGATGAGAAACAGCAGATGAGCCAAGGACGAAATGGCAGCCTCATGAATTAAATTTCATTTGTGCTACTTTGCGAAGGGGGGACAGGAAACAAATGCTTCACAGCGCTCTTCTCTTGGTATGGCCCTGGTGTTCATGGCTCCCCAGAACACCGGCAGAAATCAGATGGCCCCTCAGACAATCATTACTTATCTCAATTACAGTGTTTTAGTACAGTTTTCCAAGGGACATTGCTAACCATAAGTTATTCCCCTATAGTACTATTCCTCTATGAAGAGGCACATAAAAAATAAGTGTTTTTCAAATCCCTCTTATGTACTATGTTTGGCACATTACCTAAATTTAAGTTTGTTGATGATAACTAATATGATAGAGATTCTGTTTTTGAACAGATTGACAATTTCATAGAATCGAGATGTGAGAATACAGCTTTAGACATATATGCTAAAAGTATATTTTGTACTCGAAATTTTCTGTTGCTTATTACCATTATCAAATTATGCCTTGCTGTCCCATTATCTGGGTCACATTCTTCAAAATGAAAAACACCCTGGATTGATTGGCACAGTTAAAGGTGATGAATTACAGAAACCTCATTTTATATTTCTATTTTTTCTAAAACTTAGTGTAATATTGTACATATAATAGATACTGTTATGAAACTCTGTGTCCCTACTCTGACTAAAATGGTCCACTATTTTCTTCATATTCATTGAATATATATATACACACACACACACATACATACATATATAGTGTGTGTTCAATGATGTACACGTGTTCATATATATTCAATATAAAGCTTTCTCCTGTCCATTAAGTACCCATCTCCTGATTCCCATGCTTTTTCTCCCTCATTGTCTAAAATTCTTCTAAGCTGCTTGATTCTTACCATGTTAATTTCTGTAAGTGTTCCCATACCATTCTCCTTCCTGGAAGACCTGTTTAACACACTATATAGATAACAATGTGGGAAATTTGCTATTACCATTTTAAAAGGCTGAGTTCAAATCTCACCTCTTACATATACTCTTAGATTGATAAGAAATTCACTTAACTTCCTTGAGCTTCAGGTGCCTTGCTTCAAAACTCAATAGCAGAAACAATGCTGGTTGTTTGTTTTGTTTTGTTTTGTTTTGGTGGGGGCTAGCGTGGGATAGTAAATGAGATTTGGACATGTAAAGAATCCCATATAATAGTTCCTGTTCCTCTATTTTTTTGTCAAATAGTGTTTATACCAGCTAACATTAGGATCAAATGCACAGCTCATTAAATTGATGCTTTATCATTTTCTTTGCTGAGGAATCTAATTCATGTGCAGTCCTGGCTGTTCCCATAAAGGAAGAGTGAGATATAAACTTTTATTCTTTCCTATCACAATTTCCAGGTCTTAACTGGGAGGTAGTGTAATGTGATGAGTAACAAGGACCAATTTCAAGTTTGAACATCAGCTTACTATTTACAGAGACTTACGCAAGTTACTTCAAGTCTTGATCCCTACTTTATTCATCTGTAAATGTGCAAAATGTTAGTGACATTTTCTATGAAAAATTAAATGTTAATTATATCTTATAAACTTTGAACAGTATCTGGCACATAGCTAAAGCTCTAAGAAGGCTAGCTCTTATTACTGTAACTGTTAGTAAAATTATTACTGTGATGTTTTATAGCCAACAGCAGTCACTCTATAAGTACTAAAGAACAATTTAACCAATATAAAAGGGATGTAACCATATCATGTTGATTTTTCATGTAAAGCCTTATGAGATTTATCTTACATACCCCAAAGTCTCATATGAGGAATGTGATTTTTCAGGAGTCTGGCCTGCATATAAATCTTAGTATTTTTATGAAAGCACATCACAAAATGCCTGTAGTAACACGACAGTGAATTCCAAATAAAGCTTAAAGGGCATTATATTACATTCACAGAAATAGCTTTGGAGAAGGCTTATGGATTCCATGGCAATGTGTTGTATAAATTAGTCACCCAGTATGACAGCAGGCACTGTGAAAAGGGATGATGCATCTCATGTGATATGGGAAAATTGCTTGAGAGATAAACAATGATACACCTTATAAATATAAACATATGCTTCAAAGACATAGCCTTTATGATTCCCTGTAAGATTTTTTTTCTTCCCTACTTTTCACAATAAAAATAAGGCTATTCTTTCATTTATAGACACAGGGAACTATATCTAGGCAGTAAAGAAATAAGCATATTATTTTTCTTTGACATGATTAATCCAAAAAGGCACATTTGAGTCACTGTAATGTCAGTGGCTGTATCAAACAAACTCCTGAACTGGAGCAGCTTAACAAAACCAGGGTTTGCCTGTCATTCTTGTAACAGTTCATTAAGGATGTTCCTGATTCATAGGCAGCTCTCTCCCCCAAAGGGATTGCTTCTGCTGTTAGATTGGTGACTCCCACAACCACTGCCTCTTCTGGGCTCAGTCAACAAAGAAAGGGAAGAGAGAAAACACACATTTGTCTCTCACATCTTGTCCCTACAATGCCGCATCCTTCCACCCTTACTCAGGAAGCAGAAATTAGTTATACAGTCTCCTTGAAAAGCAAGCATGCTGTGATGGGACAGCGGTGGCAGCTGTACAGTCAGTCCCTCTGGACAGCCATTCTCAATGGCTTTATATCAACCCACAGCATAGGAATCACAATCTTGGAGCCTTGGTATCTTGGTCTCCTTCTGCCACCCATAGATCAGCTAAATGCTCTAAAGGAGACACTTGCAGTTTTGAGCCCAAGGATTTTACCAATAGTTAAAAGGCAATAAAAGGAAAGAAATTAAGTCCAAGTGGAAGAGACCTCCTAAGAAACTTAGTTCCGTCTTCTTAGATGCTATCCTTCTTTCCCTCAAATAACTGTAGAATACAGGGAAAGAACTGAGGCTGGATTTTTCCAACACATGAAAACTGTCCACTTTTAAGAAAAGAAACTATTTTAGCAAGATTTAGGTTACATTTTGAGAACTCTAGCCATCTTCTGGGGGATATTCAATACTAGTCATGATCAATGACGAGTGATCAGAACTAATATAGACAAAACTCTTAATCTCTGGAGATGTCCTTTTTCTTATATCACAGTGAAAAAATTGAATAAGAAGTTTTCTAAAGACCTTTTCCAATTATAATCATCTGTAAGTTGAACAGTACTAGGAAATGAAGGAGGAGAGTGTATAAAAAGAGGCAGCCTATATTCACTCTTTAGGCTCAGCTCAGAGATATGAAACATTTTGCTGTGGAACATTCAAAATTAAACTCAGTCTCAATCTTGCTTGGATTCACTCTGTCCTTTTTAAATTATGTAATACTAAAATACTAGTAAATGTAAAACCAAATAAATGACAACATTGGCAACAATCAAAACTAAAGATTCATAAGCACCTAAAGGCATAAAGACATGTTGAAAAACAAAACACCTCAGTGGAACCGAACAGAGCCAAGCCTTTCCAAATCTAACATTCGGTATTGCTCAATGCAAGATCCTAAATTACGCAGTTCACATGGAGCCAAAAGCTTTAATGTCTCTATCAACCTCTTCCAAATCTAAAATGCACAGAATATAAATCTATAAATAAAAAAATATTTAGTTGACATTTTCTAGAGTTTGTAGACATTTTTATAGATGGTTTCCTAGAAGTACAGGTAGCTCAAAGAACAATTGATATAATCAATCATCTCACAAAGGCCAAGCTTCTGGATTTCAATAAAAGGGGATCTGAATTTACAAAATACAAAATGCTCAGTGTGGTTATACTCATAAAAGTTAAGATCCGAATGATTCACTCTACTTCAAAGGAGGCTATCACAATATGCTGGAACATCTTGTTGAGACTCAATTTCTCCAATTGGAAAAAAAGATTATCCATCAGTTCATCTAACTGAATCATCCCAGTCTTCTAAAGCATACATGCTGCAGATCATATATTCTCTAGAAATACCACAGTATATTTTTCTTTGTGAAAAGCAATGACTTGCCAAAATTCAATTATTAAAAGGAAAATGACTTGTTAGAGACAAAGCTTTTGGGCATGTTCATCTACAATGTGGATGAGAATTAATTATTTAGGGAAAATGTATCAACAAACAGTCAAATAACAGCTGAAAAAGAAAGTTAATCATCCATATTTACACAATTAGAGATAACCACTGCATTATATTTGTACTATACTAACTTCAAATGAAAGTGAAAATGAAAGCCACTCAGTTGTATCTGACTCTTTGGAACCCCGTGGACTATACACAGTTCATGGAATTCTCCAGGCCAGAATACCGGAGTGGGTAGCCTTTCCCTTCTACAGGGGATCTTCGCAACCTGCGGATCAAACCCCTGGTCTCCCAGATTCAAGGTGGATTCTTTACCAGCTGAGCCATAAGGGAAACCCAAGAATACTGGAGTGGGTGGCCCCTATCACTTCTCCAGTGAATCTTCCCAGCCCAGGAACCAAACTGGGGTCTCCTGCATTGCAGGCAGATTCTTTACCAACTGAGCTATCAGGGAATCCCAGCTTCAAATAGGTTATTTGAAATGAAGGATCATCTATAAAACAAAAGATATGTATAAATACAGGGGTAAACAGATTTCAGAGGTAATACTCAGAACTATTGTAATTAAATGAACTTCTCAAACATTCCCTTAAGCACTTGAGAAACCTTTATTTGCATAGAAACAACCCATATGTTAATTGAAAATCATTCCAATCTACTAATTCAAACAGTTTCCTAGGGAATCTATCAAGACAACGCTTACTTAATCAGTATAGCTTTTCATACCAAATGGTCTTGAAATGAACCAAACTGAATTTCTTTAATATTTTCATTAATTCACATAATTATACAGACTTCTGAAAGTCAAATTAGTATATTTAATTTAGTGTAGAAAATTAAATGAGATTAAAAAAAAGAAAATGACATTTTCAAAACCTTATAACAAATAAGGACATCTATGAGGGCTACCGTAAAATCAAGCACTCAAATACATTAATATAACAACTCAAATTCAAGTTGATGATGTAACAAAATATTCTACTAATTTTACAGAAAAATAATTAAGATTTGTGTCTCGTTGTTACCTCACTATTTGAAAAGTGATATAAAATTTTTAAAAAATATCTCGATGTCATATCTAATACAAACAGATAACATGGCACACAGAAAGTTTTCTTTAGTGATCCCATAGTGATTGAGTTGGGGTAGAAAACAGACCACAAAGAAAACAACAGTCATTTTCCAGAGTTATTTCAAAGTCGATCTACTCGTGAGCTGCTTCTCTCTTGAACAACTGGGCATAGTTATTCCAAGGTGAGTAGCAGTGGGGGGACCTTATTTTTTTTTCCAAACTTTAAACATTTTATTTTGTATTGGGGCATAGCTGATTAACAACGTTGTGGTAGTTTCAGGTGAACTGCGAAGGGCCCTTATTTAACAAACTTTGGAAGGAATGATGCTAAAACTGAAACTCCAGTACTGTGGCCACCTCATGCGAAGAGTTGACTCATTGGAAAAGACTCTGATGCTGGGAGGGATTGGGGGCAGGAGGAGAAGGGGACGACAGAGGATGAGATAGCTGGATGGCATCACTGACTCGATGGACGTGAGTCTGAGTGAACTCTGGGAGTTGGTGATGGACAGGGAGGCCTGGGGTGCTGCGATTCATGGGGTCGCAGAGTCAGATTAGACTGTGCAACTGAACTGAACTGAATGACTCTCCTTGTCAACAATGAGAGGACCTGAGTGTGTGTAAATGCAGAATACATATACTTAACTTCCTGATTTTAATGTGTAAAGATGATAGTCATTAAGCATGAATTGAAGATAATGGTACCACCTATAAAATAAATGATTTAAATAAGGATGCAACCAGCTTGTTTGGCAACATAAGAGTAATTATTGGCATTAAAAAGGGTTATGGGAAATAGGTAACGAAAACGAACAACCCTGCCCTGATGAAAGGAAGGAAGGAAGGGAAAGAGGGAAAAGAAAATTCCAACATATTATTAGATATTTTAAATATAATACTAGAGAATTAATTGAAATATCATTCAGAGACTATACAAGATTTGTATTTGGTCCAAGCAAGAAACAGACACACAAAAATGGGAAAGGCAAAAAAAAAAAAAAAAAGATTGATAGACAACCAATAACTGAACTTTTACTTTGGGGTTATAATGGGCTAACAAAGACCAAATTTACACATTGTATACTCACATGAGGCAACAGGAAAATGGGACTCTGTATTTATAATTCATATGACTAGATGTGAAAATAAACATTTTATGAATATATAACATACATATAATACATATGTGTATATGTATTCATATATTATATATACATATACATAAGAAGTAAACTTCAATAGCATAAAAGGTCTTTCAAGTAATTTAACTGCAATAGAACAAAATCTTAAATAATGAAAAGAATGACATTTTTCCCAGGAATAGAATAAATTATCCTAAAATTTGTATTAAACACAAAAGACTCCAGATAACCAAGAAAATATTAAGCAAAAAGAACAAAGCTGGAGGCATCAACTCTCCTGATTTAAAACTACATTTCAAGACTGAGGTGAGGTGAAGTCGCTCAGTCGTGTCCGGCTCTTTGCGACCCCATGGACTGTAACCTACTAGGCTTCTCTGTCCATGGGATTCTCCAGGCAAGAATATTGGAGTGGATTGCCATTTCCTTCTCCAGGGGATCTTCCCGACCCAGGGATCGAACCCAGGTCTCCCACATTGGAGGCAGATGCTTTAACCTCTGAGCCACCAGGGAAGTCCACTCATTTCAAGACTAGAGAAACCAAAACAATATAATATTGGCATAAAAACAAGGACACTAACCAACTGAGCAGAATACAGAGCCCAGAAATAATCCTATACAATAATGCTGTGGGGAAGGTACATTCTTTTCAATAAAGTATCGGAAAACTGAATAGCCAGATGCAAAAAGAAAAGAAAAAACTAGATCGACATGTTACACCACACAACAATCAACTCAAAATGGTTTTAAAATGTGTAGATAAGACCTGGCCATGTGGATCAAAACAAACTGTGGAAAATTCTTCAAGAAATGGGAATACCAGACCACCTGACCTGCCTCTTGAGAAATCTGTATGCAGGTCAAGAAGCAACAGTTAGAACTGGACATGGAACAACAGACTAATTCTAAATAGGGAAAGCAGTATGTCAAGGCTGTATATTGTTACTCTGCTTATTTAACTTATATGCAGAGTACATCATGCGAAATGCTGGGTTGGACGAAGCACAAGCTGGGATCAAGACTGCTGGGAGAAACATCAATAACCTCAGATATGCAGATGATACCATCTTTATGACAGAAAGCGAAGAAGAAGTAAAGAGCCTTTTGATGAAAGTGAAAGAGGAGAGTGAAAAAGTTGCCTTAAAACTCAACATTCAGAAAACTAAGATCATGACATCCAGTCCTTTCACTTCATAGCAAATAGACAGGAAAACAACAGAAACAGTGACAGACTTTATTTTCATAGCTCTACAAGCACTGCTGGAGAAGGCGATGGCACCCCACTCCAGTACTCTCGCCTGGAAAATCCCATGGATAGAGGAGCCTGGTGGGCTGTAGTCCATGGGGTCGCAGAGTTGGACAGGGCTGAGAGACTTCCCTTTCACTTTTCACTTTCATGCATTGGAAAAGGAAATGGCAGCCCACTCCAGTATTCTTGCCTGGAGAATCCCAGGGATGGCAGAGCCTGGCGGGCTGCCGTCTATGGGGTCACACAGAGTTGGACACTTCCTTCTGCAGATGGTGACTGCAGCCATGAAATTAAAAGATGCTTGCTCCTTGGAAGAAAAGCTAGGACCAAACTAGAGAGCATATTAAAAAGCAGAGATGTTGCTTTGCCAACAAAGGTCCGTCTAGCCAAAGCTATGGTTTTTCCAGTAGTCATGTACGGATGTGAGAGTTAAGACTATAAAGAAAGTTGAACGGCAAAGTATTGATGCTTTTGAACTGTGGTGTTGGCGAAGACTCTTGAGAGTCCCTTGGACTGCAAGGAGATCCAACCAGTCCATCCTAAAGGAAATCAGTCCCGAATATTCATTGAAAGGACTGATGCTGAAGCTGAAACTCCAATACTTTGGCCACCTGATGTGAAGAACTGACTCATTAGAAAAGACCCTGATGCTGGAAAAGAGTAAAGGCTGGAGAAAGGGATGACAGAGGATGAGATGGTTGGGAGGCATCACTGACTTGATGGACCTGAGTTTGAGTAAGCTCCGGGAGTTGGTGATGAACAGGGAAGTCTGGCACGCTGCAGTCCATGGGGCTGCAAAAAGTCAGATACGACTGAGTGACTGAAGACCTATAACTACAAAACTCCTGGTGGGGGGGTGGGGGGGGGAATAGGCAATAGGTTGACATAGGTCTTGGCATTGAAATTTTAGAGCTGACTCCAAAAGAAAGGCAACAAAAGAATCAATAATTGGGACTACATCAAATTGAAAAGCTTCCACACAGCAAAGTAGTGGAAGTGAAAAGTGAAGTCACTCAGTCGTGTCCGACACCTCACAACCCCATGGACTGTAGCCTACTAGGCTCCTCCGTTCATGGGATTTTCCAGGCAAGAGTACTGGAGTGGGTTGCGATTTCCTTCTTCAGGGTATCTTCCCAACCCAGGAATCGAACCAGGGCCTCCTGCAATGCAGGCAGATTCTTTACCAACTGAGCTATGAGAAATCAAAAAATGAAATGGCAACACATGCAATGAGAGAAAATCTCAAAAATCATATACATATTTCCCTTGTTTTACAATGGGGGTACATCCCAATAAACCCATAATAAATTGAAAATAACCTACATCAAACATGCATTTGATACACCTAATCTATCAAACATTTTAGCTTAGCCTCAGCTACCTTAAACATTCTCAGAACAGAGTGTCATACTGCATATCAGTAGCCAGGAAAATATAAAAATTCATAGTATGGTTTCTACTCAATGCGTATTGCCTTCTCACCATCACTAAGTCAAAACATCATAAGCTGAACCACTGACCATAAGTAGGAAACCATCTATATCTGATAAGCAGTTAATATACAAAATATAAAGAATTCATACAGCTCAAATTAAAAAAAAATCCAAATTAAAAAATGGGCAGAATAGACATTTTTCCAAAGATGACACCTCAATGGCCAACAGGTATATGAAAAGGTGCACAGTATTATTATTAATGAGATAAATACAAATCAAAAGCACAATGAAACATCATTTCACAACTGTTAAAATTGTTATCATCAAAAAACAAGTATTTTGAAAAGGGAACCCTTGTGAACTTTTTGGTGGGCATCTAAATTGGTGTGGCCATCACAGAAAATAGTATGGAAGTTCCTGAAAAAAATTAAAAATAAAACTACCATATGATACAGCAGTTCCACTTCTGAGTAGGATATCCAATGGAAAGGACAACAGGGCATTAAAAGAGATTGACACTTCACTTCTATGTTCATTACAGCATTATTCACAGTAGTAAAGATACGGAAAGTATTTAAGTGTTCATTAATAAACAGATGGATAAAGAACATGCAAGACTTATTTTATAGCCATAAGAAGGAAGAAAATCTTGCCATTTGCAACAACACAGATTGATTTTTAGGTTATCAGGTTAAGTGCAATAAGCTACACAGAGAAAGGTAAATATTGAGTGGTATCATCCATAGTATTCCTTATACGCAGAATCTATAAACAAAAGAAAAAGTCAAACTCATCAAAACGGAAAATAGAGAAGTGGTTACCAGTAGTTTTGAGGTAGGGGAAACAGGTCAAAGTTGGTAACAGAATATAAACCTGCATCTATAAGATGAAAAAGCTGTTAGGATCTTATGTAAACATGGTGACAATAGTTAATAACACTGTTTTGTAACTGAAATTTGCTAAAAGAGTATACTAAAATGTTGTCAGCAAAATCAAACAAATAAAACATGTATATGAGATAATAAATGTGTTAATTAACTTCATGGGGAATTCCTTCATTATATATATATATAAACATATATATAATAATAACAATGTACTTTAAATATCTTACACTTTTATTCACCAATTATACCTCTATAAAGTTGAAATTTTGAAAACTGTCACTGTTGGCAGATGACATGATATTACACACAGAAAATCCTAAAGATGCTACCAGAAAACTACTAGAGCTCATCAATATATTAGGTAAATCTCTATGATACAAAATCTCTTGCACTTCAATATACTTAAAATGAAAGATCAGAAAGAAAAATTGAAAAAAAAAATCCCATTTACCACTGCATCAAAAATAATAAAATATCTAGGAACAAACCTACCTAAAGAGGCAGAAGACCTGTACTCTGAAAACCATATGATGCTGATGAAAGAAGAGACAGATGGAAAGACATACTATGTTCTTGGATTGGAAGAATCAATACTATCAAAATGACTATACTACCCAAGGCAATCTACAGATTGAAGGCAATCTAGAGATTAAAGGCAATCCCTACCAAATAACCAATGGCATTTATCACAGAACTCCAACAGAAATATTTTAAATTTGTATGGAGACACAAAAGACCCTGAATAGTGAAAGCAATTTTGAGAAAGAAATACAGAGCTGGAGGAACCAGGCTTTCCAACTTCAGACTATACTACAAAGCTACTGTTATCCAAACAATACGGTACTGACACAAAAGTAGTATTATAGATCAATCGAATGGGATAGAAAGCCCAGAAACAAACTCACACACCTATGGTCAATTAGTTTATGGCAAAGGGGGCAAGACTACACAATGCTGGAAAGACAGTGTCTTCAACAAATGGTGCTGGGAAAGCTGGAAAGCTATATATAAAAAAAAAAAAAAAAATGAAATTAGATCATTCTTTAACACAATACATAAACATGAGCTCAAAATGGATTAAAGAACTAAGTGTGAGACTGGACACTATAAAACTCCTAGAGGAAAATATAGGTAGAACACTCTCTGACATAAATTGCAGCAATATCTTTTTTGATCTGTCTTCCAGAATAATGAAAATAAAAACAAAAATAAACAAACGGGACCGACTTAAACTCAAATACTTTTGCACAGCAAAGGAAAATAAAACAGATAACCCATAGATGGAAAAAATAGTCACAAACGATGTGACCGACAAGGGAGTAGTCTCCAAAATCTAAAAATAGCTCATGAAGCTCATCATCATCAAAACAAACAATACAATTGAAAAATGGGCAGAAGCTCTAAATAAAGTTTCTCCACAAAAGACATATAGATGGCCAAGAGGCACATGAAAATATGTGCAACATTGCTAATTATTAGAGAAATGCAGATCAAACTACAATGAGATATCTCACACCAGTCAAAATAGTTATCATTTTTAAAAATCCACCAACAACAAATGCTGGAGAGGGTGTGGAGAAAAGGGAACTCTCCTACACTGTTGGTGGGAGTGTAAATTGGTACAGCCACTATGGAGTGCTGTATGGAGGTTCCTTAAACAACTAAAGATAGAACTACCATATGACTCTGCAAGCCCACACTTGGGCATATATTCAGAGAAAACATGGTTCAAAAGGATGCATGCAGTCCAGTGTTCACTGCAGCCCTGTTTTCAGTAGCCAAGACATGGAAGCAACCTAAATGTCCATCAACAGATGAATGGATAAAGAATATGTGGAACATATATGCAAAGGATATCACCCAGAGCCACCAAAAAGAATGAAATAATGTCATTTGCAGCAACATGGATGGACCCAGAGATAGTCATATGGAGTGAAGTCAGACAGAGAAGCAGAAACATCATATGATACCTCCAACATGTGGAATCTAAAAGGAAATGATACAAATGATCTTCTTTACAAAACAGAAACACACTCACAGATTTAGAGATCCAAATTATGGTCACCGGGGGAAGGATGGGGGAAGGGACAATTAGGGAGTTTGGAATGGACAGGTACGCACTGCTATATTTAAAGTGGGTAACCAACAAGGGCCTACTATATAGCACGGGAAACTCTGCCTAACATTATGTGACAGAAATGCTAGAAGACATATGCCTACGTGATAGAAGCCAATCTGAAAGGCAACCTGGATGGAAGGGGAGTTTGGGGGAGAATGGATACATGTATGTATGGCTGAGTCCCTTTGCTGTCCACCAGAATCTATCACAACATTGATAATTGGCCACATCCCAATACAAAATAAAAAGTTTAATAAAAAAATAAAGAAAAGACAAAAAATGTGATTTAAATATTGGCCAAAGACCTCAATAGATACCCCAGCAAAGAAAATGGCAAATAAGCATATGAATAGATGGTCCATGAGGGAAATGTAAATTAAAACAACCGTGAGATATTTATTACTATACCCCTATTAGTGTGAGGCCAAAATCTGAAACACTGACAGCACCAAATGCTGGTGAGGATCTGGAACAGCTGCAGGGTCTCTCATTCATTTTCAGTGGGCATGCAAAATGGTAGGCACACTTTGGAAGGTAGCTGGGCAGTTTCTTAGAAAACTAAACATACTCTTATTATATGATCCAGGAATTCCGCTTCTTGGTGTTCACCCAATGAAGGTACATAAGTATGTTCTCACAAAAACCTATACAAGGACATTTATAGGAGCATTACTCATAATTGCCCAAACTTAGAAGCAACCAAGATGTCTTTTAGAAGGTAAACAGATAAATAAACTGTGGTGCATCTAGACAATAGAATATTTGACACTATAAAGAAATGAGCTATAAAGGCCATGATAAATACGGAAGAACCTTAAGTGCATATACTTAAGTGATAGAAGCCAATCTGAAAAGCATGCCATTCTGAAAAAGGTAAAACTGGGAAGACAGTAGAAAGATTTATGAATGGCAAATAAGAACATGAAAAGATTCTTAATATAGTTAAGCCTTATGAAAATGCAAATGAAAATTTCAGTGAAATACCACAACACACCAACTAGAATGACTAAAATTAAAAAAGGAAAATTCAAGTGTCACTGAGCATACAGAAAAATGGTTACTCATAAGATACTGGTTGGAATGCAGAATGACATAGCCAATTTGGAAAACAGTTTAGTTTAACACTCTTGTAAAAGTGCATACACACTTAACATAAAACCTAGCAATATGCAGCTAGGTGTTTAACCAAGAGAAAGTAAGACATATGTCCACTCAAAGACTTGTTCAAAAGCATTTACAACAGCTTTATTCTTAATATTCAACTGGAAAGAATCCAAATATCCATTATGTAGTGAACACGAGTACCCACAACCCATGGTGTCTCTAAACAATGCAATACCACTCAGAAAAAGAGTACAAGGTTACCTAATTCCTTTGGACAGTTCAAGGCTGCAAAGCCATGGAGAGGTCTGTGCTGGCAATAGGATGTCTCTTCACACTCCACACTTTTCTAACTATGAAATTTTCCATGAACCAACTTTCTCAAAATACCGTTTTATTTCATTTATGAAGAAGGATCAACTATAGGAATAGAAAGCAGACCAGTGTTTGCTAGTGTCTGGAGGTGGGAGAAGTGAATTGAATTTAGAGAGATGTCAATACAAAGAAATTTGGAGGATGATGGAAAAGTTCTATATTTTGATTGGGGTGGGGATTTAGATTTTTCAAAACTTACAGAATTATACACTAAAGCTGATGATTTTATATGTAAATTATACTATGATTAAACTAATGAAAATATGAAAATAGAAAAAAGTCAATGAAAGTTAAATTTTAAATACTTAGATTTGGACAATTTTCAAAGAGTCTAACAGGTAAATTATAATATGGAACTTTTTTGGTACTCTTCTTAAGCAAGATGGATAAATAGTTTTGACCAGCATGGTATCTCAGGTAATGAAGATGTCAGATTAAAAATCCAGGCAATCAAACTCCAAGGTAAACAATCATTTGCAACAATCATTAATTCAAAAAAATACATTTTTGGTCAAAATATTCTGTAACTTCTTCATAACTGGGAAGCTCCAAAATTAGCCCCATGGAGCAAAGTATAAGAAAGAGAATTTCTAAAGCAGTGAGATCACTCTTCCCTAACATGATTAACTAATTTATTAGCTTAAGACTCTGCTTCTGTGAAGGGGGTGGGGAGCATCACTGTGCCTTCTGGCACAGAGAATTAAAAATTAATTCACATAAATATCTTTTACAGCTGAGCAAGTTAACTAGGTTAGATTTATTTAGTTCCTAAACTATTAAATAAAGTTGCACGTTGATGTTGAGATTATAGGTTGATCTAGCAGGTCAGCATCTCTTCCTATTTTCATTATCTACTCTGAATCCTTCTAGAAATATTGTTCTGTCTGAAATCAATAGGAACCACTGCAGAACACAAGACATGCTCTTGCATTAAAAAGGTATTTTAAGTTGCTGACTTCACCTGAATCTCTAAAAAACTGAAATCAATCTGTTAAACTATGGGCACGAGGAGGTGGGAGAAAAAGAGAAAGCATCATGGTTACCTGATTCCTTTGGACACTTCAAGGCTGCAAGGCCACGGGGAGGTCTGTGCTGACCGACCTGTGCAGTGGGAGTTTCTCCACACTCCACACATTTCTAACTATGGAATTTTCCATGAACCAACTTTCTCAAAGAATTTTCTTCAGCAGTAGCTTCAGTTAAAAGGAAAAACTCATTTAAGACTCAAATGCTTACGTGTTCCACAGCTAAACTCTTCAAAACATCCAGACTTTCACATCTGGAGATGTGTGGTCTGAGGGCCTGGAAGATAGAAGGGAAGGCACTCATAGATCGCCATCTTGGCTCCAGCTTCACTTTATCTTCCCTTACAATTGGTTGGAAACTTTACACTCGCATTGAGCTTGAGCAGGAATTTATGCACTTCTGCTCACTCGACATGAACCACCCTGAAATTCAGGCCAACCATTACTTTCAATGGACAAATCAATCTCACAGGGCTGGAGTAAATATCAAGTGAGAAAAGTGTCTGAGCATTTCTGGAAAGTTTAAAGGATTTTTGATAAGGAATTTTCCTTTCCAAGATGATGCTTTTGATTCTGCATACTTTGTAAACTCCATGTTTCCTCAAAGGCAAACACCATCAAATTTTTACCTTAAATTAAATTAGTCATCTTCAACTCTAAGAAAACATGTGTATGTACATGTATACATCTGTAAAGGTATGTAGCTTCTGCATATATAGGCCATTTTATAAATGGGGAAAATTAAGTTCTAATACTTTTTTATCCACACTTTCCTGAGGACGTTTCACATGTAGACACATTTAACCCAATGTAAAACGAAGAGTCCTGAGTTCAAAACAACTGAAAGTTTCTTCCAACTGGCATCTAATTGATGAAGAATTAAACACTGTGGAGAAGGAGAAACATCATTTAATTCTACTGTAACAACAAGACATTCTGGGTGTTTTTCTATTCTAAATTCTGGCAGAAGAACACATTACATAAGCAATATTCAGTATAAAAACACTTCTATACAAATTACTGGAGAGTACACTGAAATGAAGTTCCATGGATTTCCTCCCTGCATTTTTTAGGTTATGATTTAATTTGCCCCTGAAGTTCTTTGCTGTACCTCTGGAAAAAAAAAAAAAAAAATGTGGATTAACTTTCCAGAACTTCATTAGATTGTACTAAAGAATCTACTTGGTCAATGATCCCTATTCAAGTATTTACATTAAGGGAGGAATTTGAGGTGACTATATTGGAAAAAAAACTGGGTTTAGAGATAAAACTATCATGGATTTAAATTTCAATCTCAAGCTAAAGCAGCTATGTGACTTTGAGAGTCCCTGAAGATTTCTAAAGCTCGATTTCTTCTTAAGAAGAATGGGGTTCCCTTAGGAAATGTGAAGCTGGCATTGAACAGTTCGATGCATGGAGGCTTTTGGTTCAGAGCCGACCTTCACATCAGCTTTCTTCTTTGTTCATTAGCAGAAGCCTTCTGTTTCACAAAAAAAAAAAAAACCACCTGCATGAGGTCCACAGAAAACCCTAATAGTCTTGAAGGAGACCTCCCCATGACCTTCCACCCTCACCCCTGTTCTAATTCAGTACCATCCTAGCAGCAGGAGAGGCATTTACACTCTAAAACATCACCATGGGTCTTCTCTGATCAAACCCTCCAATGGTTGTGATCCTTAAGAGACAAAACTCTGTAGCAGGATGGTATCTCTACTTTCTGTGTCCACAGCTTCTCACACTGAACTAGGCTGGTGTTCATTTTCTGGACAAATCAGAGACCTGCCTCCTCTGTAAGGGAATCTCTATGCAAGCAGCTTACTCTGCATGGGGCACTAGTTGACCCCTGAACCATCCTCCCCTTAATTGACACCTTACTTATCAGTTAGCTTTCAGCTCAGTAAAATCTGAAAACAGGAAGGGGCCCTGGATACCTAGTCTGCCAAGTTTTCTTTGCATGCTCTTTCCTCTGCATGTTTCTCAGCCTATAATCCTATGGTTATTTATTTCTGTGGGATGACTTTAGTAATAGCTGCCTCCCTCACTGTGTATGTTACATGCTGTGTGAGAACAGCGGCGTCTGGCTGGGTCACCATTCATGTCAGGTGCCCACCAGAGGCTGGGAATAGAGTGAACTCTAAATCACCAGTGGTTTAATGAGTGAGTGTGAAAAGAATGTATGGATGTGGATGAGGGAGATGCTTCATTTCGAGATTTTAGTATGTATATAATCCCAAATTATCACACTATGATAATTCACTTATACAACTTCCAGAAACACACTTTGCTATATCTGAGGAGTAGAATTCTTAAGAGAAATAAATTGTATAGGAGAATTAAAGCTTGTCTTTTTAAATCTACAAATCTTATTTAATTCTAATTAATATACCCCAAAGCTGCTGCTGCTGCCTTTTTTTTCCCTTTGAACTGATAACCTGAATCTATTTTGGTCAGCAAAACAAAAATACAAGCATCAATTCAGCATAAATTTCAATGAACTCTCATTTAATGAGAACATATCAGACACTGATTTTAATGACAAGGTATTGAATTTTGTGTACATCTCGTATAGACAATATCACAATAAACAAGGAAGAAAAAACTATGCCATTCTCCCCTGGCAGATGCTAACCTAACTCTGAGTTATAGGCTTTGACATAAAAAAAGACAATGACTCAGTTATGCTTGGATCAGGAGCGAGAAAATTTGGAATGTAATCTGTTACTTTGCTTATCTCTTCTGCTTGACAATGTAAGTCGGAGATAATTAAAAATATAGGAAATCAAACTTTTGTGGAGGACTTTAATATTCCAAGAACTTGATGCACACATTCAGCTGTGTTCCATTTCATTGAATGTTGAACTCAAAATAAAGATCATTAATTATGTTCGTGTCAGAGGAAGTTATTTAGCATCCAAATCTTCACATTGCCAATACTTAGCATCAAGAAAGTGCAACTGAAAAGAAATATAATTAAGCAGCAAGGGTCTGAATTACATTGGTAGAATTGAGAATTTGAAGTCTCACAGAAAGTTTCAAAATAAAGATAGAGATTTTTAAGAGCAAAATCAACTTTGGAAGCAATACAGATATTCTGTGAAAGATCACTCAAGGTTTACGATAATGGTGACCCAAAAGTTCTTTCCAGAATTTCACTAAATAATAATTCTACATTACAGTGAGGTCTTTCTATTATTTCTAAAGATTAAATCATCTTTAGGTAGAATCCAAAATATAGCATTCCACTAAGCATCAGCTCCCTAATCGGTGAAATTTTTACTAAATAAGAGAGACCATTTATTCATTTATAATGTGACTGCAGCCATGAAATTAAAAGACACTTGCTCCTTGGATGAAAAGCTACGATCACCCTAGACAGCTTATTAAAAAGTAGAGACATTATTACTTTGCCGACAAAGGCATGTCTAGTCAAAGGCATGGTTTTTCCAGTAGTCATGTATGGTTGTGATAGTTGGGCTATATAGAAAGCTAAGTGCAGAAGAATTGATGCTTTTGAATTATGGTATTGGTGAAGACTCTTGAGAATCTCTTAGAATTTAATGAGATCAAACCAGCCAATCCTAAAGGAAATCAGTCCTGAATATTCATTGGAACGACTGGCTGAAGCTGAAACTCCAATACTTTGCCCACCTGATATGAAGAACTGACTCATTTGCAAAGATCCTGATGCAGGAAAAGATTGAAGGCAGGAGTAGAAGGGGATGACAGAGAATGAAATTGTTGGATGGCATCACCGACTCAATGGACATGAGTTTGAGCAAGCACCAGGAGTTGGTAAAAAACAAGGGAAGCCTGAAGTGCTGCAGTCCATGGGGTTGCAAAGAGTTAGACACAACTGAGCAACTGAACTGAATGTACACCTTCTTTATCAACATCTGAAAAAAGTTCTGGCTGAGAATGCAGAGGCCTGGAGGTTTATTCTGACTTTGTCACTTACTAACTGTGACCCTGGGCAAGTCAATTCATATTTCTTGCTCTTGGTTTTATACTGGCAGGAGAGATGGAGGTTGGATTGAACAATCCAACAAACCGCCAAGCTCTTTTTAAAGTCAGACACCTATTTCCCAGTCACATGGAAGCTCTGACCATTCACACTGGATTTGAGTAACAACAATTCTCTAGTACTTATATGTTTATTGTGTATTATAGTGTTGACAAACTTTTCCTGTAAAATACCAGATAGTAAATACTTTCAGCTTTTTAGGCTGTAGAGTCTCTGTGTAATAATTACTCAATTCTACCATTGTAGAGTAAAAGCAGCAATTAAAATACATTAGGGAGTTGTTTTCCAATAAAACTTTATTTATAAAAACAGGTGGTGGAACAGATATGACCCATATACTAGATTTTTCCAGTCTCTGATATATACCATAGCAACTACAATGATGGATTTGCAGATACGAAACCTCAGTTCCATCCTTGGACCTGCCCAAATGGTTCAGACAAATGTCATCAATATTTCTATATCTCTTTTCAGAGTTCATTCCCTTAGCCTTCACTCATTCTTTGTTTATATACTATTCTGTCTTTCTCTTTCTTTATAAAAACTACTTCACTGCCCCTACAGATTTACTTCCCAGAATTTATTAGAACACAGTTTGTAACAAAAATGCAATACTTTCTGGCAATGATGGATCCAAAGGCTTCCATGTCAGATTATTCTTTCCAGGATCTAAATTTCATCAATCAGATAAGGTTTTGCCTCTGAACTCTTGCAAAAGAATCCATTCCTTCTCTCTTCAATCATCTGCATCTAGATTCACTCACTTACCTAACTTTATCTCTCAGAATAAATCTTTAGAACAGGACAGCACCCATGAGACCAGTCCCAACCACATCAGAGTAATGTTGACTTGTACTATGCAGTGCAGGAATGGAGTAGCAAGTATAACCAAAAAAAAAAAGAACATGTTAGATACTCTTAGCAGTGTGGTAAATAGAGCAGTCTAAAACACCTCCTCTTCTGTGACTGCATCTGGCTAGCTCACTGATTCCTCTTTCCTCCTCATGGTCTTAAAGAAAAGAGCCCCAAGTTCTCCTCCATGTAAGGTAAAGCCTTGAAACGTGAAGTTTCTTGCATTCTTTCTTTGTTGCCCATGCAGATGCAGAAGATTCAGGAGGAGGTCCTGTCAGATGTGAATATCACAAGACGGAAGGCACCTTACATTGCAGGTTGTCTATCAGTACATCTGACTAGAATGTATATGCTTTGATGTTACATCATGGAGATCTTGTGCAATGTTTTACAGCTGAGGTTAGCAGTTATAACATAAAACTTAGGAAATTCAACCTTATAACATTTCTCAGTAACGAACAAGGGCAGATCACACATCGAAAGCACACCACCTTTTCCCATATTAACACGTGGCATTAGTGGTCACAAGTGCACTTGTGAATAGTTTTTAAAACTTCATTTATTTGTATGTTTGATAGTTGAACTTCTATACTAAAACCTAAAACTAGAAAGAAAAATTGGCCATTGATGCAATGATAAGTATCAATGGAATGGAAATTAAATGCCTCAACTCATTTCATGACAAAACTTTGTCAAGACATAAAAATAATAAATGACCTGCAAATTGGGCTTTATAAAATAAATATCAATGCAAGTTCACTTAAGAGATGGGAAAAAAACTATGAGCGTGAGTGGTCTTTATCAGATTAAGTTCATTCTGGAACTTTTTGAGAACTTAAGAGTTGAATTGCTCGTTCTCATTCAGCGTAACTTAAGGAATTTAGTTCTCTGCTAGCCAAAATGAAAAACCTCACAACTCATGATCACTGGATAGAATACTCAGAAGAATGTTTTTTCTCATCAGTGGAGGAGCAAGTATCTCTTTACTTAACATTGATCTAGTCTCCACCTTTCAAAGCTTAAAAGAAAGATGAAAAAAGAATCAAACTGGCTCCAGGCAACTTAAGTACCTCCTAGAACAAAGCTCAATAATATTTATAAAAACATAAAAAGATCCAGAACTCAGTAAGATAAATCCACAAGTTTGGATAACCAATCAAAAATTATCAGATAAAGGACATATATACTAAGCCTCAAACTAGCATCATACTCTACGTTGAAAAATTGAAAACTTTCCTCCAAGATAAGGAACAAGACAAGGATACCCACTCCTCCATTTTACTCAATATAGTTACTATAGTCCAAATCAGAGCAATTAGAAAAGAAAAATAAATAAAAGGTATCCAAATAAACTATCTTTAATGGCAGATGACATGATTATATATAATATATATATGCATATATAATATATATATAATGAGACTGTCAAAAAACTGATAGAGCTAAACAAACTCAATAAAGTTGCAAAGTACAAAATCAATATACAAAAATTGGCAGCATTTCTATATACTAATAATGAACTATCAGAAAGAGAAATTAAGGAAACAGTCTTGTTAAAATTGCATCAAAAAGAATAAATCACTTAGGAATAAATTTAACTAAGGTGAAGGACCTGTATACTGAAAACTAAAAGACATCAATAAAAGAAATTGAAGACACAAATAAATGCAAAGCTGTTTTGTGCCCACAGATTGGAAGAATTAATATCGTTAAAATGTCCATATTACTAAAAGCAATTCATAGATTCAAGGCAATTCTTGTAAATAATTTGAATGCCATTTTTTTGCAGAAAAAGATCAAAAAAAAAAAAAGTCCTGACATCTGTGTGGGTCCACAAAAATCTCAACTAGCCAAAGCAGTGTTGAGGAAGAAGAACAAAGCAGGAGTCTTCACACTCCCTCATTTCAAACTATGTTGCTGCTGCTGCTGCTGCTGCTGCTGCTGCTAAGTCGCTTCAGTCGTGTCCGACTCTGTGCGACCCCAAGATGGCAGCCCACTGGGCTCCGCCATCCCTGGGATTCTCCAGGCAAGAACACTGGAGTGGGGTGCCATTGCCTTCTCCAATGCATGAAAGTGAAAAGTGAAANCTGCTGCTGCTGCTGCTGCTAAGTTGCTTCAGTCGTGTCCGACTCTGTGCGACCCCACAGATGGCAGGCCACTGGGCTCCGCCATCCCTGGGATTCTCCAGGCAAGAACACTGGAGTGGGGTGCCATTGCCTTCTCCAATGCATGAAAGTGAAAAGTGAAAGTGAAGTCGCTCAGTCGTGTCTGACTCAGCGACCCCATGGACTGCAGCCTACCAGGCTCCTCCGTCCATGGGATTTTCCAGGCAAGAGTACTGGAGTGGGGTGCCATTGCCTTCTCCGTCAAACTATGTTACAAAGCTATAATACTCAAAACAGCAAAATAACTGCCATAAACAGGGACACAGTGATCAATTAAACAGAACAGAAAGTCTGAAATAAACCCACACATATATGGTTAAATAACTTACAAGCAAGGAGCCAAGAATATACAATGGGAAAAGTACAGTCTCTTCAATAAATGGTGCTGGGAAAAATGGACAGTCTCATGCAAAAACAACAACAACAAACGAAGATAGTCCACTACCTTATACCAAACCCAAAAAATCAACTCAAAATGAAATGAAGAGTTGAACATAATACCTAAAGACATAAAACTCTCAGAAGAAAGTATAGGAGGGTAAGTTCTTTGACAAAGATGTGGTAAAGATTCCAAAAGCAAAGTAAACAAGTGGATCAAAAATGATCACTTATACCTGAAAGAAAATTATATATATATATATATACACACACAAAATTTTGATCTACAAAGAGGAGGAAAACCAATCAACTGGAATCAACTCAGGGATGATAGAAATAATAGAACTAGCAGACAAGGTCATTAAAACGATTACTATAACTATATTCCATATGTTCAAGAAGCTAGAAGAAAGACTATTCGATTTAAGTAGAGACTTGGGAGAGTGGAGAAAAAGATGCACACAATACCTCTAAATATGAAAACTATAGTGTCCAACATGAAAAAATGCACTGGATAAAAGTTCGAGTAGGCTAGAGACTTCTGAAGAGAATGTTTGAAGATTTCTTAAAATGACAATTCTGAGCCAGGGGTTTGGATTATACCTGAGACTCCTATGCATCTCTTAACATGTGCCTGATGCAGACCATGCTGCTGGTCTCGGGACAATCCTTGAAGCAACAAGGGACCAGAGTCGTATTTGGTACCCTAGGCAACAGGACTAAGCCACAAGGTTAGGATTATAGGGTGGCAGAAAGAAGGTAGTATCATGAAACACATGCCTCAGTGGAGCAGTGAGGTTTTTGTTAGAGGTGTTGGAAAAGTCATCAGTATTCAGTCATGTGGCAGAGATGATAGAACTACAATATTTCTGAGCTTCCTTGCAATGCTAAAATTAGATGATTCACTAAACTGAAACATCAAAAAATATGTTTTATAAACTCTCAGTATTGGAAAGTGGCCAAAGACAGACCATATTACCCTAGTGAAAACAGCACAAGGGCTGGCCATAGGCTAGGGAATAACTTCACAGACGAAGGCAGCAGCATCCATCTACCCAACAGGTATTTATTAAACCATCACTGTGTGCCTGCTACTGGAGCTAAAGTAACAAATATGACTGGCATTCCAGAACTTGGTAAATCCATCATTTTTAAAATGCCATGGATAGGACCAGGAAAACTGGATATGCTTTCCTACCCATAAACACTGCAAAACATTAAATATCAAAGGAAATAACAGTCTTCATATTCACAAGAGCCAATCAGCTACAAAAGACAGATGAGCAGCAACAGGTCAAATCCACAGTTGGGGGAACAGATTGTAGTTTCTCTAGGAATTCTCAAAGAGGTTTTTGATTTTTTTTCCCCTAGTTACTCTGTCAGAATAACAGAAGAATGACATTTCTCCTGAACTAAATGTCAACTTTGTATTGATTGACACTTCCTAGGTGTAAATTATCTTTTTTGCTTTCTCCTATCACAGCACATCCAATGTTATACATGTAACATGCATTTGCTATATTGTCATCTTTGCAAGTAAAATGACGCCACTATAGATTTATTAGCATATGTACTGCTCTAATTCCCTGAAAGGAAATAAGCTGTCACAAATGCTCAGGATAAGGAAGGCTACTTTTTTACTTCAGTGCACTTCATTAGAGAAATAAAGACATAAGTGGAATTTCTTGATCCATATAATATCTGTCACAAAGCATAAAAAAAATCTTTCTCATTTGAGATTAAGTCAATTTTCCCCATGTCATCTGCCTTCCTTTATGGTTAGGATCATAAGTTGCATGCTACCACATGACAGGAATTTGGGAAATGTGGAAGTCTTGGGTTTATCCCAAGTCTTTCTTAACAACTTGTTCCTTCTTCAAAGGAACCATGCAAATTCCATAATTACAAGCTTATAAGAAACCCAACAAGCTCAGCTGTCATTTTCTGATACTTGAACCAAGAGATTTTTTTTTTTTTTTTTAACAGTGAGGCAGTGGAGCATAAAGCAGTAGTCTGTACTCTTCACATGCATCATAACCACCTGGAAAACGTGTTGAGTCACAGATGGCTGGGCTTTTACACCCAGAGATTCTAATTCAGAAGGTCCCGGATGGAGCCTAGGAGTTTGCATTTCTAATTCCCTGGTCATGCTGCTGATGCCTTCTGGAGACCCTACTTTGAGAAGAAATGGTATAAAACTTAAGAACATGGGTGCTGGACTAAAATAAAACAGTTTGGATATTTATTAACCACCTTATGATCTGCTTCCAACCCCCCTGTGCAAGTATTGGCTAAGCCTCGGCTTTCTCGTCAATAAAATAAACATAATAATTGCATTAATGCCTTTTTTTTTTAACAGATGAGAGAATTATAAAGAAAAATGCTTGTAACAAATTTATCGTTGCACGGCAGGATGGAGGCATGAATAAATGTTAGCCAACCCATCATCATTCACAGCAGTTAATCACATAGATACTAGCCATGCAGCCTCTGGGGAAGGAGAGCCTCAATCTCCGAGCCAGGTGAGTCATTTCCCAGCTCCCTACTGTATGAAGCTCTTCCCTTCCTACCCACGAGCTCTGACTCTCAAAGGTAAGCATTTTTTTGGGTAGCAGCCAGTCAATGAGTTTGCTTTTCTTTCATCTCTTGATAAAAATCTTTTTGAGTTCATGGACATAAGAAAGGGAAAGGAGAATTGGGCAAATCTGTCCACAGTTGCCAGGATAGTAAGGTTGAGTGCAGAGGGAGAACCCATATTCTGAAGAAGACTGATCTCTTAGGCTGTGTGCTGATGAATGCCTTGGAGCCTCCTTTCCAGGCTGGCTATAGAGTGGAAGTTGGTTGGGATAGTTTTTCCAAATATTACTCGAGAGTTGAAGTTTATATAGGAGCACTAGGAATTGGATAGGGCTTCCCATGCGGCTCTGTGCTAAGGAATCTGTCTGCAATGCAGGAAATGCAATTTCTTTTACTGGGTAAGGAAGATTTCCTGGAGGTGGAAATGGCAACCGACTCCGTATTCTGGCCTGGAGAATTCCATGGACAGAGGCACCTGGCAGGCTACAGTCCAGGGGGTAGCCAAGAGTGGGACACGACTGAGCTTGCACACACTTGGGCATTGGTCAGCCTGTTCCCTGAGGACAGAGCTACCAAAAGCTGCAGTGGATCAACCCATCTTCAGTCAACATATGGGTTTTGAAATGTGAGGAGAAAACTTTTATTGTTTTGAAAGAATTTTCTTATTGACTGAAATAGTATTTCTTGTATTTCATCAGCATAAGAGTAGCAGGCTAAAAAAAAGGCTACCTCTTTAATGTGGAAAACAATTAAGAGTTTAGTTAAATTAGTGGAAGAAAGCTTGAGTACTTTACATTTAGAATACATTTCCATGTTTATGAGGTCTGAGTTTATTATTTAATAACTAGAGGCTTGAAACTCTGCTTAGAATATAATTTCCCCTCTGCGGTTTCTATGACTACTCTCTTTTATCTTATGAACTCATTGTAGTCAGATGTGTGACTGTTGCTGCAGTAACAGCATCTATTTCTTGAGGAAATTAGAATATTTGCATCAAGTAAAACTTTCCTGTTCCTACAGGCATTTAGCACAGTATCAAATACACTGCATGCTTTTTGGTTCCTTTTTTCAATCAGATATGGTGTGTTTCAAGTTCTTTTCAGTTCTTCAAGAGTTGTGGTAAAGATTGTACGTCTCTGTAGAAGGGCACCCTGATTCCAACTGAGGTGAGAAAAGTAAAGAGCTTGTGCTGATCCAGCACTTCCTGTGTTCCAGGCGCTATTCTGAACACTTCACATACATGAATCTCTTAAAACAAGACCAGGATATAGTTTCATTATTCTTGTTTTCAAAATGAGGCAACTGAGACAGGAGCAGGTGAAATAATTTACCCAAAGATTTACTGGTAATAAGTGACAAAGCTACTAAAACCCATGGAGTCTGATATCCTGATTCCTCACAACTTAGTAATGTATATAGCATATGTGTTCTAACCTGATAAGCACAACTTTGTTCTTAATATAGGTAACATAACATAACATAACATAACATAACATAACATAGCCACCAGAGGCTCATCAGTTGAGTCAGCCAGTAAACTCTAAGTAAAATATTGATCTTTTCATCTGGTTGGGGAAAAAACTCATACGGCTATTTAAATATTTCTAGGTATTTATCCAAGGCCAAAGGTATCCGTAGGTGCTTGATGAAGCATCATTGTAACTATTAATAAACATTGCAACCCCCTAAGCCATCCACCTACTGATTACTCACAGTGCCATGCCATCTTTATTTCAGTTAATTCAGGGGGCTTACTGGTTAGACTGTTTCACATTTGGAGAAAATTGACACTCAAGATAGACCCACTCATGCATGGCTCTCTCATTCTCTCACCCTCCCTCATTTCATAAATTTCCAGAAACTTTCTGGCCAGAGCATTGTAGATGGAGGGATTTGAAACATGGGACAGTTCTGAATTTATCTGAATCTTACTCAAAATTGGTAACAGTTTGTTAACTGCTATTCACTCTGCTAAGAAAAAGCAATAAAGATGTTTCTATGTCTTAGAAAAACAATGGTTTAAACTGCAAAATGATGACACTAACGAAGAAAATAAAGTTTGATGTCATTATTGTATTAAATGGAAATTATTTCTAGTCATTTAGTAAAGTGAAAGTATAGAAGATTTTAACAAAAAAGCTATCAAATAAAATGTCTGTTTTATAGTTCAATTAACTATTCGTTAAACTCTAATTGTACTTTCTTTACCTCTCCCCCTTTCCCAGAGGAAATTCTTAACGAATCAGATACATAAGGTAGAGATTCCATGATCATCTCCTAGAATAGTTATCTGGATGCTGTCCTGAAGATTATGACCTCTGGAGCTCTTCTCATATTTGAAATTGTCATTCAAACAGTGTTCAAGCAATATGAGGCATGTTCTAACCCCAAAAGACAAGCAAGTTCACTTTCATAAATAAAATTAGCCATGCAAATTACATCTAAATGTCCTTATGCTTTAACATTCTTACTTTCTGCTTTTCTTTTCAATTCTACTCTAAACCAAGGCCACAACTCAGTTATCGGCCTCTTCTTTATCACCCCTTTTCAGAGATATTTATTGTACAAACTACAAATCATAATACAATAGCCTCTACAATGTGGGCTTCACAACAATTGACTGGTCAGTCAGTCAGTTGACTGAGTTTGGTCATCCTAGATTTATGTCCTTCTTTGGCTTTTTGACCTCAGACAAGTGAATTCAGCTTTCTCACTCTTAGTCTCCTCTTTAAAATGGGAGTAATAAAAACACTATCATTTGTGGTTAAGAATAAACAAAATGATGCAAGTTAAAGGGAGCAAAACATGCCACCCCAAAATGGGACTGTAGTCATGACTTTAGCAACGTAGTATGTAGTACACAGTCAATGAAATGTTAACACATAGAAAAGATCAATGCAAGCTTAAGTCACATATGTCTTCTTCCTGGAATTAAAGGAACCATGAAGATTTCAAGACAAGGAAGCTGAAAAGGTGGCTCTGGGACTAGTCTCTGAAAGTCTCTCATACCTTCGACTCTTCCTCACTTTCACATGTCTATAGGCTCATGAGAAGGCAGATCATAGTCATGATAACTCCTCTCAAATTAGGTCTAAAAGAAAACATGATATTTGGGTTGTTCCTTGCAGACAGTACTTTTCTTATGCAGCTCTTTGTATAGACCCTGAAACAACATTTTCCATTCTTGTCCTCTTCTGAAGGTGATTGCATTTTATTCCAATTAGATTCTAAGTAACCGGATAAAGATGCTGCAATGTCATCTTCCCTAACTGAGCAGCCAGAAACTCTTAACTAGACTCTTCCGATTTCATTTTTTTCTGCATCTATTTCAGTGGTCCAGAGTTCTGGTGTTTCAGGCACTGTGTATCCATGATGTCAGAGGAATTTTATTTTATTTTATTTTTTAGGAATTTTCTATCGACAAGTAATGCTATCCTTCCTGCTGTAGGAAGCCCACAGTCCCTCAGAGAGTCCCAAAAAGGTGGCCAATGCTAGGACTCATACGTCCACATGCTCTTCCAACTGCATACCCGGGGGCCTCTCCATGAACCAAGCGAAGATCACCATGCATAAAGCTGTGTTCTCTGGACAAGCCTGATTCAGGTCTGTATCCTCCGGCTCCTTCCTTTCTCTGGATGCCTTATACTTCCTGAACATCAGAGAGGCCTTCCTCCATACTGCCACGCTGTCTCTCAGCCACATCACAATACTATCTCCTACCTTAGGAGAGGGTAGGAGATCAACGCAGACATCAACTGTCCACCTGAAATGGACTTGGCCAGTCATGCTATAGCTGCATTAGATACTGCTTACTGTACACAGATGATCAGACTTTTTATTGTCCTTCATTGCAGACATATGTTCCTGGGCTCTGAGATTACAATTTTTAAAACTGAGAAGAGAGTACCACTTGTGATGAACCTAGGGTTCTCAAATTACATGGCAACTAGACTCTAGAAGAAGCCATAATATTCAAGTTTTATTATTACTTTTATGCTTTATTCTAAAATAGCTGTAAATCAAGTAGAAATACTTCTGTTTGTGAGAGTTATCTGTTCAGTCAATGCTTTGGGGTTCTTTTTTGATAATTCAAATGTAAGTCAAATATTTCAGTGATTTAATTGTTCTTCTCAAATTTCTTTGATTATCAGAAGTACCTGTGGCAGCTTCTGATACAAAGATTTCTAATCCCTACCAGAGACTTATTGAACTACTGGAGATGGGATCAGAAAAAAAAATTTTCACCCCAAAGATGTTCCCCCAAGTGACATGGGTAATGAGTCCAATTTAGGAGCAAATGAGCAATGATGAATGAGATAATTCAAGGCACTTGGCAAAATCTTACCCAGAGGAAAATCACCCCCTTGGCCTACCCTTGGCAGTGGGAGATGCCTTTCAGAAGCATTTATAAATGGCTGAGCTGTGAACAAAGTACCTTTCAAGGATAAACCTGAGAATATATATGTTAAGCAGGAGAGAAACTTTAGATTTGCAGTTATATGTTGAAAGTGTTTACATCAATACTATTGCTTTTGATATTTATGACTAAGTAACAGCACAAAGCAGTGAAAACTTGACTTTAAACTCTTTTCTTTAACAGGTCATGATAACTTTCTGTATTTTGTGAGCTGAATAGCATATCCCCAGATTCATATCCATTCTGAAACCTCAGAAAGTGATCTTATTTGGAGTTAGGGTCTTTCCAGATACAATTAGTTAAGATGAAGTGTTACTAGATTAAAGTGGGCCCTAAACTCAGTGACTGGTGACGCTCTAAGAGGAGAGACAGAGACATGGACGCACAGACAGGAGAAGTCCCTGTGGAGAGAGGGGCCGAGACTGGAGGGACCTGTCTGCAAGCCAAGGGATGTGGAGGATTGTTAGCAACCGCCCGCAGCAGGCAGAGAGGAATGCGATGGACCCTCCCCGGTACCCTCCAGAAGGAACCTGCCCTGCCAGCACCTTCATTCAGGCTTCCAGCCTCTGACCATGAGAGAATAAATCTCCACCCGGCTGTGATAATTCCTTATCTCAGCCTTGCAAAATAACTGGCTGCAGAAGTGGATACGTTGAAGGGCACTGGAAAGACCACTGCAGTGAGGAAGCGGAGTCTGAATTCTAATCCCAGTATTGCCCAGTATAGGCTTTGGCTCACTTTTTTTTTTTTTTTAATACACTGAACACACTACTCACTGGGTTCTAATTGCCTCACTTGCAAAATGAGAAAATGGAGTAGAACGAAATGATTTTCAAAAAGAATTTCCTCCAACCCCTCGTAATTCATGATCTGAAAGACTCTTTTAATTATTTTTGTATTACCATTCTGTCACTAGGTTTACCAGTCACTTTCTACTCACAACACACACAACAGTTTCTCAGAACAAATAACTTGAAACTCAAGATGTCTATCTGCTCCTGCTTTAAAACACACTCTAGGAAATCTGACTGAAAACACACTTGGGAAGAAGATTTTCACCTGCTGGGAAGGAGACAGGGTCTGTCTCTAAGTGTATTTCTGGTCAACTTTCTCCTAAGCAAGGGAGTAATAATAATAATGAGCATCTATTGAGTACTTACTAGGTTTTACTCTCTTAAGTGCTTTGTTCATATTATCCTCTTTAATTGTCCACAGTCATATGGAATTGAAATGAAATATTATAGAGGTGGGGCTTCCCAGTGACTCAGTGGTAAAAAAAAATCTGCCTGTAATGCAGGAACTGGAGGAGATATGGGTTCTATCCCAGGGGGTCAGGATAATTCCCTAGAGGAGGGCACGGCAACCCACTCCAGTATTACTGCCTGAAGAATTCCATGGACAGAGGTGTCTGGCGGGCTACAGTCCATGCTGCTGCTGCTGCTGCTGCTGCTGCTAAGTCGCTTCACTTGTGTCCGACTCTGTGCGACCCCATAGATGGCAGCCCACCAGGCTCCCCCATCCCTGGGATTCTCCAGGCAAGAATACTGGAGTGGGTTGCCATTTCCTTCTCCAATGCATGAAAGTGCAAAGTCAAAGTGAAGTCGCTCAGTCTTGTCCGACTCTTAGTGACCTCATGGATTGCAGCCTACCAGGTTCCTCCATCCATGGGATTTTCCAGACAAGAGTACTCAAGTGGGGTGCCATCACTTTCTCTGGCTACAGTCCATAGAGCTGCAAAGAATTGGACATGACTCAAGTGACTAAGCATGCACAAATTATGGCCTAGTCATATATAACCAGTTAACTCACAGGATAAATTCTAGGGCATATAAGCAGGGTTCAGGCTTAAAGTCACATGTGTCCACAGCTATTTAGTCAGTCATGTTTGGGGATGAAGTATAGATTCTACATTCCTCTCCAGCAGAAGGCCTACATACATTTTAGACAGCAAAACCATAATTTAAACCATAAGAATGTATTGTTCTACAAGCTGATTTCTCCAGTTGACTCCCAGCTGACATCTATGTGAGATGTCTTTTACATATTTTAGGGGGTCAGATACTTCCAATGCAATATTCATCTGCAAACCTTTCCCTTAGAAAGAGAAGCTCTGTTACCATTTCCCTGAATTCATGTTAAGAGTCCAGGGAGATTGACAGAGAAGGCATGTCAGAAGGTCCTTGGCCAAGTCACTAAATTTCTCCATGCCTCTGTTTGATTGATTGACTTCCATCCTATATTTACCAGATGCTTATTTGTGCTAGGCCTGGTGCTACATACTAGGGATAAATGAGTGAGCAAAATGGAAACAGAACATCTGGTATACTGGGGAAACAAAAAATTAAATAAAGTTATCTACTAATATATTAACACATCAACACATAAATAGCACATGATATTAACAATCTCAAGGACTATAAAGAAAAAGTATATGGGGTAACATTCTAAAAGAGAGTCCAGATTTCAGTGGAATTCAAGGAAGGTCACTCTGAGGACATGAAAGTACCATGCAAGTTAAGTGAAAGGGAGGAAAGGTTTGCAGGAGTCTTATGTGGGAAGGGACTTGGTGTTTTGAAGGACACTAAAGCAAGCAAGCACAGCAGAGTTAAAAGCAATGAAGAGGGAGACATGGGATGAAGTGACTGCATTTTTATCCTGAGTTTAATTTACAGATATTAAAATTTTTACAGCTATAAAATGAGCAGAGTAGCATTTATTTTATTGTTTATTTCCTACATAAGGAATAATGCAATAGTGTTTATGAATATGCATTATATATATGTATGTCATACAAAATAAGGTATTTCTTGCTATAAGTGTATTTTTCTGGTAAGTACAACATAGAGTCTCCTCTTTTTTCTGTATCATGAACTTCCAAAGAGAGCCAAGAGAGAAAGATGCTTTAACACTACACTTCAAGAGAGTTAGAATACTTGGTAAACCTGATTCTGAATCATTTGCTTCTAAATAATAGATACTAGACAATTTTATGACAGGCATATTAATTATTCATTTGGATAATTTAAATTGATTTCAAATTATACTATATCATTTTCTATTAAACTTCAATAAGTCTGCAAGAGATCCATTAAATTCTAAATCATTATCATTAATTTTCATTAAGATGCATGGACACCAAATATATTCCATCTCTTAAAGTCAATGATTTCCAGTATTAGTTTGATCAAATTACTGTGACTATGAGCCAGGTCTTGGCTCTGCCCTTCACAAATAACAATGGTTTTTGGATCAGAAGGCAAGCCTTCTGAAACATCCAACACATGTATCCAACAGGAAGGCTATTATGTTAGACTTACTATTTTAACACCCTTTATCAGGTACAACAGAAAAATAACACATATTTAAAGTGTTCACTTTGGTGTTTTATGACATAGTATGTAACTATTAGAAAACTACCACAATGAGCACTATTCATAATGGCCCAAAGTGGCAACAACCCAAATATCCTATGACATGAAGAGAAAAGCATAATGTGGAGTCTGAAATTCATACACCTGCTACAATGGGGATAAACTTTGAAGCATGATGTTATATAAAATAAGCCAGATACAGAAGGACAATATCCATCACTTCTCATAATTTTCTAGTTGCTCTTTGGAAACCATCTTGCCTTGCTACCCTTCCCGCTCGGTCCTCCCTATCACTCACAAACTCATAGGCCATAGCTGATCTGCTTTCTGTCACTAGAGACTCAACTGCATTTTCTAAAGTTTTATACAAATAACATCATAGATTGTATACCCAACTTCTTTCACTCAACAATTATTTTATTATTCATTATCAGTGTGTGCTTGTGAGTCATTCATTTTTAACAGCCTAGCATTATTTTATTGTGCATATAACACAATTTTTAAATCCATTTACCTGTGGATGTATACTTGGATTGCCCCAGCATTGTGGCTAGAAGTAAAACACTAAGAAAATCTATGCACAAGTCTTTGTAGCGATGTATGCTTTCTTTTCTCTTGGGTGAAAACTCAGGAGTGGAATGGCTGGGTCATATTGTAAGTCAATGCCTAATTTTATTATTGCAGTAAAGCATACAAAACAAAAAAATATCATTTTAAGTATTTTAGGTGTAAAATTCAATGGCATTAAGTACATTCACATTGTTGTGCAACCATCACCACCATTTATCTTCAGAACTTTATCTTCTCAAACTGAAATTCTGTACCCATTAAAAATACCTCCGTGTTCTCCCACACCCTAGAAATCACCATCATACTCACCCCATAAATGTCACTATTCTAGGTACCTTATATAACTGGAATCCGGCACTATCTGTCCTTGTGTGACTGGCTTATTTCACTTAACCTAATGCTTCAAGGTTTATTAACAGTGGCAGGTGTCAGAATTTCATACACATTTTATTCATACTTCAAAAGACATTTGGGCTGTTTCCACTTCTGGCTATTGTGAATAGTGCTGCAACCAATGTTGGTGTAAAATATCTGTTTGAGTTTTAGCCTTCAATTCCAGAAGTGGAATTTATGGACCATAGGGCAATTCTATGTTCAGTTTTTTGAGGAACTGCCATCCTGTTTTCCACGGAGGCTGTACCATTTTACATTCCTGCCAGCAATGTGAAAGAGATCCCACTTCTTTCTGAATGTCTAACTTTTTAAGAAACCACCAAGCTGTTTTCTAAAGTGGTTGCATTATTACACATCCCATCTAGCACTTCCTACTTCTCTGTGTCACTGCAAACACTTCATATGATCAGTCTTCTTCATTTTAAACATTCTCATGGGTGTGTAGCGCTATTTCATGGTGTTTTTATCTTAATTTGCATTTCCTCAATGGCTCACTGTGTTGAGCGTCATTTTTCTGCATTTCCTTGTGCAGTTAGCTGACGTGGCCACAGGGATCACACCTTGTTTCCCATCCCTCAGGAAGATCTGTTCTTACCTGCCTGATTTGCAGTGTCTTAAAAAGCATTATTTTATTATATATAGCTTCTTTTTCTTAACCATTGTTTCAGACAAGGGCATAAATCTGGTACCTGGTACTCCATCTTGGCCAGAAGTGGAAGTCTGGATTGACTATTTTTGAGCCAAGGCTGTTACTATATGAACGTTTTTAAGCTAACATAACGAGTACATTTCCTCACCCTGGCCTTTTAAATTAACTCTTGAATCAACCTATAAACATATTGTCAAATGTATCATAAATATTGTAAAGAGCTAATTCCTTTTTTAGTGCTTTCAAAATTATCAGCAAAGACAGGTGTCCATTTATAAGAGGCTTAGAAACTCACTGGGCAGAAAAACGAGAAGCAGTTTTTAAATGACATTGTAAGTTAGAAGTCAGATAGTTAAGAAATATTCAGTAAGCTGACTTTTTAACTTAGCATCCACCTAGGTTTGCTCTGCTTTGTGCTAAGCAGAGGGACAACCAAAATGAAAAAAGACAAGCTTCCGCCCTCCAGGAGCTTACATTCCAGTGGAAGGAATCAGGAAATACTTACACATGATTGTGTTAGATAAGCAATAGAAGAAAATAAGGTAGGATAATGGGGGAAATAAGATTTGGGAGGAATAAGAGTGACTCTTTAGTCAAATAATTCCTAAGACCTAAATGGTGTCACCCTGCTTATTTAACTTATATGCAGAGTACATCATGATAAACGCTGGACTGGAAGAAACACAAGCTGGAATCAAGATTGCCGGGAGAAATATCAATAACCTCAGATATGCAGATGACACTACCCTTATGGCAGAAAGTGAAGAGGAGCTAAAAAGCCTCTTGATGAAAGTGAAAGAGGAGAGTGAAAAAGTTGGCTTAAAGCTCAACATTCAGAAAACAAAGATCATGGCATCTGGTCCCATCACTTCATGGGAAATAGATGGGGAAACAGTGGAAACAGTGCCAGACTTTATTTTTTTGGGCTCCAAAATCACTGCTGATGGTGACTGCAGCCATGAAATTAGAAGACGCTTACTCCTTGGAAGAAAAGTTATGTCCAACCTAGATAGCATTTTCAAAAGCAGAGACATTACTTTGCCAGATGTGTATAAGAGACAGTGCCTGGAGAATCCCAGGGATGGGGAAGCCTGGTGGGCTGCCGTCTATGGGGTCACACAGAGTCAGACACGACTGAAGCGACTCAGCAGCAGCACATGCTAGTAAAGTAATGCTCAAAATCCTCCAAGCCAGAGCTCAACATTCAGAAAACTAAGATCATGACATCTGGTCCCATCGCCTCTTGGCAAATAGATGGGGAAACAGTGGAAACAGTGTCAGACTTTATTTTTGGGGGCTCCAAAATCACTGCAGATGGTGATTGCAGCCATGAAATTAAAAGACGCTTACTCCTTGGAAGGAAAGTTATGACCAACCTAGATAGCATATTCAAAAGCAGAGACATTACTTTGCCAACAAAGGTCCATCTAATCAAGGCTATGGTTTTTCTAGTAGTCATGTATGGATGTGAGAGTTGGCCTGTGAGAAAGCTGAGTGCTGAAGAATTGCTGCTTTTGAACTGTGGTGTTGGAGAAGACTCTTGAGAGTCCCTTGGACTGCAAGGAGATCCAACCAGTCCATCCTAAAGGAGATCAGTCCTGGGTGTTCTTTGGAAGGAATGATGCTAAAGCTGAAACTCCAGTACTTTGGCCACCTCATGTGAAGAGTTGACTCATTGGAAAAGAGTCTGATGCTGGGAGGGATTGGGTGCAGGAGGAGAAGGGGACGACAGAGGATGAGATGGCTGGATAGCATCACTGACTCGATGGACATGGCTTTGGGTGAACTCTTGGTGTTGGTGATGGACAGGGAGGCCTGGCGTGCTGCAATTCATGGGGTCGCAAAGAGTCGGACACGACTGAGCGACTGAACTGAACTGAACTGAAAGTGACTTTGCATGCACAAGGGGTTAAAAGTAGATCCTGAGACCAACCAGTACGACACAAGTCCTCACTTAAAGGTACTTGTTTTACTAAAAAGTGGAGTCATATTTACTGTGTTAAGTGTTTATCTTAGACAGAAATTGAAATCAGAGTTCAGAGTTGTTTTCCAGCTTCTTCCTTTCCTTCCCAATACCCCAACACTGATGAACTTTTTTTTACTTATCTGGCAAAATACTTATTGAGCACCCCCTAGCGGTAGTCCACGTAGTAAGGAATGGTACTCATTTCAAAACTTCGCGTCTGATGCGCTGTGGCATCGAGAATGCGAGTGCTTAAAATCAAATTTAGAGAAAAACGATAAAGACAACAAATTTTATGTTGTGGGTGTTCTACTACAACTAAAAAAAATCAAGTTTAGGTGTTTAAAAATGCAAAGTTGATTAGTACAGAGAAGTGGAGAACATTCTTATGTTTAACACATATCCATTGGGGGCGTTATAAAGTGCATTATTTTGTGACAGTCTTTCTGCCTCTCTGGGCCTCCATTTCTTCTTTTTCATAATAAGTTTGTTAAAAATCCCCCGTAGCTATTCTTCTTTGATTCAGAAAACATATTTTCCCAAGACAATGTGGGCTAAGTGTTTTCAAGAGAACAGGCTATATTTTTTCCCCTGTATATTCAGTTTTTAACAACTTGAATTTTTTTAATGGGTGTTGATATTCTTAAAGCACTTTCCTTATGCAAAATTAGAGCTTTTGTAAATTTTGAAGATATTCCCCCCTCCTCACTAAAAAATAGCCTGGTGGTGCTGTCTAGCAACCAACAGTTCAGTTTAAACACAATTACCGTATCTGTATATCGAATTCAAAGTGCTCAATTAGTCAAAATTTTATTGTATTTGTCATTAATATAATTCTCAGCAAATATAAGCAGAGCAGAATGTTAGAGTACCAAGGCTAGTGAGAAACACAGGTTGGCTCAGCAGTACAGTTGAGGCAAATGCAGACATCTTTAGGTGTACTAAAGCATATAAACTTTCATTCATAATTGGACACTTATTGGAATTAAGGCACTGGCTCGGTGTTCAACTGAAGGGAAAAATTAATGTCTATATGAGAAAATGTTCAAATCTGTCATCGAATATCTTATCTAAAAGGTAAGAAACTAAAGCAGGGATGTTTCTAGTATCTTTTAGCTCTCTGGGAATAGAGCCTCTTTTCAGCTTTCAAGCCTACAATTCACATTTCTCACACCTAGTTTGATATAAGTTTTAGAAATGTCTTATTTGACAAAGCATAGCACTGACTGAATTGACAAACACAGTAACATTTCTCAGAATAAAAGGCATATGCAGTATGATGGTGTTTTATACTTTATCTCTCACCATTGTACTTTTCCACATCAGTTAAAGATGTATTTGTGTTTATTCTCTATGTCTGTGTCTCTATTTCTGCTTTGCAAATAAGATCATCTGTACCATTTTTCTAGATTCCACATATATGTGTTAATACATGATATTTGTTTTTCTCTTTCTGACTTAAGGTAAGGCAAGGGGTATGGGATGAATTGGGAGGTTTGGATTGTCATGTATATAATATGTATAAAATAAATAATTAATGAGAACCTACTGTATATCTAGGGAAACTCTACTCAATGTTCGGTGGTGATCTCAATGGGAAGAAAATCCAAAAAAAGGGATATCTGTATACATATAGCTGTATGGCAGAAACTAACACAGCACTGTAAAGCAACTATCCTCCAATAAAAATTAATTTAAAAAATAAAGATGATTTTATCCCACATAGTAGATATGCAAATAGTAGCTTGTTCGTGCTTTAGTCACTGAAAATCCTCCTAGTCTCCTAAAACTTTCAAACTAATAAGATAGGGAAAAAAGATAAATATGCAGCCAGCACCAATAAATACCTGCAAATACCAATACAATAACAAGCATAAAGGAGAATGGAAGAATGATGCTATTGAATTGAAAGAAAGGGAGTTGATTGAGGAAATGAACCTGCAAGGTTTAGTAGAACAGAAGAATGCAGGGCAGTGGGTGGATTAGGGGAAGACCTGAAGGTTTAGATGGGATGGTAAACATCAAAATTAATTAGGGTGGGATGCTCTATCAGGGGCAAAGGGAGACCTCCATGGACTGGTGCTGAAATGTTGAAGCCCTCTGATGAACAAAAACTGCATAGGGGGAGGAGAGGACAGATACACAGAGGCAGAACCTGGAGGCTATCACACAGCCGTGGGTGGGGGACTTCACATTCATTCTGACCTCTCAGACCTCCTGCACTGCTATACCTCTGCTCTGGGCACTCTGCTTTCCTCTCTGCATGGGCTGGTCTCAATGCCTAGCCCCCGCCCCCCCGGAAGCTCTCTTCCTTTAATCCATTTTGCAGGGCTCCATGCTAAATATTCCAAAAGCACAGTGTCCATTGTGCCAGTTTTCTCTTCATTCACCTTCAGTGGTTGGTTTCCCAAGACAGATTCTTCGTCCCGTGAACCTGAAAGCTTTACTCAGATACTCGGGTGCTTCTGTTTGCTGTCCCAGTGTTTTGGTTCAGTTTTATCTTCCTAAAAATCTTTATGGAATTCCACTACTTTACCCTGTTATTCTTTCCATTTGGAATAATAATGCTGAGTGTTGACACTGAGGGTATATTTATTCATTCATTTCTGAAGTAGTTGCTTCTCAGAGTACAATTGATTCTTCCATAACATCCATCAAAAGCTGTCCTGACACCCTCTCACTCTGCTAGAAAATAATCCTTTTGATGACACTGAATTTGCCCTGCTTGATTTCCTTTGTCACACACCAGGTGACCCTGGAGGTTCTGTTAGGACAGAGACTGTGCTTGTTCAAATTAGCATCACCCCACAATGCCTAGCATATACTTGGCTAAAATATCTGTTCACTGAAGCCATGAAAGAAATGACTCTCTTTCCAGGAGTGGGCTTTTCTTAGAGGCAATGGCACTGACAGGCTGAAGGATTGAAAGAGCAAGGGATAAAGAAGTGCCCTGTTGAAACTGGAGAAGGGTAACATCAAAAGCAGAATTTTCCCACTACAATTTCATCTGCAGCGAGCTCTACTTTGAAACTGTATTTTGTCTTTCAACAACTGAGATCAAAATGTTAAATGTTAGGTAGACTATTAATCATTTTAGTCTATTTTATCTTTTTCTCTGAATTTAGTTTTCAAATGTGTGAATAACATGTTGGTCAAATCACTAACACTGCTTTAATTTTTACTTTTGTCTTTAAGAATGTTTTCTATCAGAAAGAAAAGATTTTTAGAACATTGTAAAATATCAACATGGATTCCAACCGTGAAACCTTTGTTGCTGTTAGTTCTGTTCTGGGATTTATGGTTGGTGAACTTGATTTGAGAGCAAAGAGTTTCTAAAAATGAGAGAACTGCCAAGAATAGCACCATATCCAGATGAACCCGCCATCTTGGTTCCTTCACGTACCTTTCAAAGAATCACATGGCAGAATGTGGTTTGGAAAGAAAAAATGGTGTCAGTGTACATCCCAGGGAAAAAGCTCTGCAGCCTTACTTGTCCTTGCTCAACTAGTGTTCATTTATCATCCTACAAATGCGTGAAATTCGGAGGAACCACGTGCTATAAAATGTGATTATAGAGTAACATGTCCTTATGGGAAATACATCAACCAAAGTGGGAGGTTTTACAGATTGCAAGGTTTATACACTGAACTCTGTCTTGTATCGTGGTAATTCTGCACATGTTTTAACTCATCTATTGATAATCATCCATCATTCATTCAACAGACACAGAAAGGAGTAAGAAACATCTGTATTCCTCATACACTTTGGGGAGTGCTTTGCCTAAAGACATACGACAACCCAGGTACAGTGCAAACACGTCAGCCTCTGTAACAGCTGCTTACAAGAGAGCTGCTGTTGATGAGACTGGACCAGGAGAGCATCTGTGCAATGCCTCTGTGCTTCTGATCCACCAGCATTTCACAAAGTTCAACCACATGGATTCCCCCTCAGAGAGGCTGGTGAGCTGGTGAAGTAGCTGGAGTGGCAGGGATGAAGTCGGCGGGGAAGGCTTAGTAGCAGTGGACCCCTGTGAGCTCGATCTAGGAAGGGGAATTAATTGATGGGAAATGAAAGGCCACGAGCCAGGAGATGAAGGGAAGGAAGGGCAGATGGGGGAGGGAGGGGTCTCGGGAGCTGCCAGGGGCGCTGGGTATAGGTCCCGCTCTGGTCACTACAGGTCCGGCCACTGCACATTCCTGCTGGTCAACTTGGCTGGGATCCTCGGGGTGAGGGCTGACACGCCTTACTGAGCACGAGAAATGTCTTCTCTAGGGTCATGACCCACATTTATTACCAGGATTTGGGAGCTAAGTTGATTCTCTAATTTGGTAGACAGATGCAGGTGAATACAATTTTAGAGAATACTGCATTTATGTAGGAGTCGGAGGACCACAGGGCTCGATTCGTAAACAAGCTAAAAACAAAGGCAGAACAGACCGTGAGATGAGGCCATGACATTTTATGGCGGGTGATATACAAGATTCTTGCCTTTATCATCATCTGGGCCAAGTTTTGTCAAGTTTTCCTACATCATTAGGTCAGAACTATTTTAGTGTTCTCATTTTGTACTCCACATCTTCCTATAATGTTTATGAAAATCCCTTAAGAAAGACCCTGAATAAGCAATTCTTTAAAAGTGTCTGTGTATTTTTTAACTCCTTTCTCTCTTAAATGTGTTAAAAGCATAGACTGTTATCTTATTTTGTCCTTAAAAATATATTTTAACTCCTGTGCCTTACTTTCTTTATCTGTATAAAGGAGATAAAAATAGTACTTGAACTCCAGGATTCTTATGAAGATTGTTAAACATGTTAGTATCTGCAAAAACACTTAGCAAAATGCTTCAATACATAGAAACACTCAATAAATTTTTAGTTTTATTATAAGCAAAATCAAATTTTTAATTTTATTTTTCATTTATCTTTATTTTGAATTTTATTGCATTTTCTCTTTAAGTAGTTTGGGGTACAAAATACATTGGAATATGCATTGTAAGGGGGACCATTTTTCAGGTGTTAAGTAAATAAAACTGTGAAGAACTGTTGTAAATATGAGCAGCACCTGAGTAAGAGATGGTGGACCCAGGTGGTCCCAAGTCTGAGCCTTGGGGGTGCTGGGAGAACATGAGCACCTTGGTTCTTGCTCCTCTGCTAGACCCTCTAAGGTTGCTTCAGAGAAAATGCTTGGACAAGCGTATCTCTTTTATTCATTTATTCTAAAAAGTACAATTTTTCTTCTATGAGGGGTTTCCTAAACCAAAAAAAAAAAAAAAAAGAATAACAATATTGTCCATTGTTGGTCTAGTCTACTGCCTTTGATGTCACTGTTAGGAGGGAGAGCATTAAGAGGTGGGTTTCACTCACAAGGTCTTCCCTGCGGCTCAGATGGTGAAGAGTCTGCCTGCAATGCAGGAGACTGGGTTTGATTCCTGGTTTGGGAACATCCCCTGATGAAGGGCATGTCAACCCACTCCAGTATTCTTGCCTGGAGAATCCCATGAACAGAGAAGCCTGGTGTGCTACACTCCATATGATTGCAAAGAGTTCGACATGACTGAGAAACTTCCACTAAGCTCCTGAGCTGGCATCTACCCATTGCTTGGGGACATGCTTGATCCAGGATGGAGGGACAACACTCTGCAACTCAACCCCTCCTGCACCGACTACACTGCACCATTAATTCAAATTTCTGCACACTCTCTCTTTACTTGGGAAACACAGAGCTCTCTTCTCTGTGCTTCAGAGAAGGTTCTCTTACACATTTAAATCCATGCTGGCAGACTGGACCTTGCATTGGCGGATTAAAACCAAAGGACATTAGCCAAAGCCCAACAACGTGAAATCAACGTAAAGAGGTCAAGAAAAGGCAACTTCTCTTCTCTTGGAAGGTTTACATTTGCTGTTGAGAGAGCTTTGGTCTCATCTGCAGCTTGGTTGTGGTCATCCGGCCTTTCCCCAGGGTCTCCCAAAGTATTCTGACTCTGAGTTGTCAAGAATGTTGGCTTCTCTCTCCCATTATCTTCAAAGGCATTTGCACTAAGACTTTCCACTGCAAATTTTGGAATCCTTATAAACATCTCATCTGGTTCTGCCCTCTGCTTTGGTAATTTGAAGTATACTTATGTTGGGTCCTTCCCTTGGAACGTGACCATGACTAATTCAACGCTCTGATAAGTGCCATCACCATAGATGTACTTCAGAAGGATTGTGGCCTTTAATCTATAAAACTGGCTTGGCTGAAAGACGTGTAGACCCTTTGTTACTCGTGTCTGCTCAGGACCTGAGTTGGAGGAGCCATGCACTCCTGTGACTCAAGTTCACCAGGCAGGGTCTCACACCTGATACTTTCTTACTTAGAAGTTTCCATTCCCTTTTTGGCCCAGAAGTATCAGAGGTTCAAGGCAGAAGTTTGGTAGAGGTTTGAGAAACAAACCAGAAGATCAACAAAGCCGCAGAAGGATTTGCCTACAGTGTTGTTTGGTTTGACTTCAGAGGTGGGAAGAGTTTAATGTTTCTCTCACTTTTAGTGGTTATCATCCCCCTCCTCATGGAAGCTCTGTCCGTCACTTGTAATAACAACCTCCTAGTGAGACATTGGCCCTTACGCTTGTTATGTGTTGTTTTCAAATCTAGCTCTTTAAAAAGCAATTATGTGTTTATTTTTGGCTGTGCTGGGTCTTCGTTGCTGCATGGATTTTCTCTAATAGTAAGTGGGGACTACTCTCTAGTTGCGATGCACGGGCTTGTCATTGTGGTGGCTCCTCCTGTTGCAGGGCACGGGCTCTAGGGCACTCAGTAATCGTGACTCCCGGGCTCTAGAGCACAGCCTCAGCAGTTGTGGCACGTGGGCTTAGCTGCTCCCTGGCATGTGGGCTCGTCCTGGATCAGGGATCGAACTCGCGTCTCCTGCATTGGCAGGTAGATTCTTCACCCCTGAGCCACCAAGGAAGCCTGCCTTTTTTCTGATAGTGTTACAGTAAATCAATGAGAGACAAATATAATTCTAAAGATTTTTAAGTCTCTTCCTCTACCACCTGATTCTCCAGTATGCAAAACAAAAACAAGTAAAAGGGCATTTTTTACAATACATGTGCTAACATACAATCTATTTTATAAAATAAGAACACATCTATCTATGTTTCTGCAAAAACTTCTAAAATTCAACAATCTATCTTTGATGTCTTTCCAGGTAGGCTTCTACAGGTTAAGTAAATAACAAAGCTTCAATTTGCTCATCTAGAAAATGGGAATCTCCTCTATCGTATCTGTTAAAATGAAATAAATTGGAGACCAGGTTTGCAGTTTCCCCATGGAGACAAAACCAGTTAAGCTACATAACAGATGCCTCAGCTAGTTTATTTTATAAACTATCCTAGCTTGTACAAGCAAAACATAACTAAGGCTATTTCTTGTAAATGCCTCTGATAAACATAAATGAAACTTAAGTCATTTAAATGCCTGATGTTATATTAAAAAAATCAGTTTGAACCAGTCCCCTGCCATATGGAAATTGCAGCTGTAACAGCCCATCCTATGAAGGTTAGGCAGCTTTCCCCTTCTCACTTCCTAAGCCAGACTGTCATGGCCTCTGAGCTATATCATTGTCAGGGTTGAAGTCCCTTGTTTCTTTCTCAATGAAACATGTATACCAAGCACGGTTCTCTGAATTTTATTTAATATGTCCAACCAACAAGTGGATTATGCCCACTCATAGCAGGCTCCCAAACTCATAAGAATATTCATTATTATCATGGAGGAAAACAGTATGATCCAGATGTGGTAGCTATATACTGTCTCAATATCTACTGTTCCCTATTGATGCAGTTACGATATACATTTTGCATATAAGACGTATAGATTGTATTCCATGAAACAGTTCTATTCAAACCAGTCTGAAGTCATGGCCTCTTTGTCTTCTATTTGCCCTGTAGAATGTAAGTAAGAGAAGAGCTCCCCTGGCAGCTCACTGCCTGCCAATGCAGGAGACGTGGGATCAACCCCTGATCAGGGAAGATCCCACATGCTGTGGAACATCCAGGCCCACAACTACTGACTCTGTGCTCTAAGTCAGCGAGCTGTAGCAAGAGAAGCCACTGCAATGAGAAGTCTGCACAGGTAGATAAAAACCAGCATAGCAAAGAACCCAGCACAACCAAAAATAAATAAATAAACAAAAATAGTTACTCGACTAATAGAATCCACCTTGGACAGCAAGCAGATCAAAGCAGTCAGTCCTGAAGGAAATCAACCCTGAATATTCACTGGAAGGACTGATGCTGAAGCTGAAGCTCCAATACTTTGGCCACCTGATGCAAAGAACTGACTCAGTGGAAAAGATGCTGATGCTGGAAAAGATTGAGGGCAGGAGAAGAAGGTGACCGAGGATGAGATGGTTGGATGATATCACAGACTCAATAGACATGAATTTGAGCAAACTCCAGGAGATGGTGAAGGACAGGGAAGCCTGGTGTGCTGCAGTCCATGGGGTCTCAGAATCAGACATGACTGAGCTACTGACCTACAACAACAGTCTAATCCACCAGGGAGAAGGCAGAGACGGAGTTTACTGCCACCATCCCCAAGCAGGCTGCTCCATGGAGACCGCGGCCTCGGAGTCTGGGACATCAGAAACCTTCTGCGCAGTCAATAGAAATGGAAAAATGCAGCCTGCTCTCCTTCCGGCCAGGCACGCTGGCACGCTTCGCTGGGTCTGTGGAAGCTCTGCGGATGCAGGCAGGATGAGTTACCGGCCCTCCCTGCTCACGCTGACCCCATGCCGGCCGGTGAGTCCCTTGAACAGATTGCGCGGGTCTGGTGCCAGGCAACTGCCTCTCCATTCCTGCTCCCGCAGGCCCCCTGCTTCCTGCAGGCACGTGGGGTGCACGTGCCCCTGCTCCGGGCCTACTGCACAGCCCAGAGTCCCCTGCCCTCCTCCACGCACAGCCCCAGGCCAGGCCTCCAGCAGGGTGTGGTCCTGGGGAAGCATCCAGTAGGTGAAATCTCGCCCAGAGTGATGTTGATAACAGTGTTTCACAGTGAAGATGGATACTTTAAGCGTCCTGCACGTGCTCATGCTGAATCACCTGCAGTATTACTAGTTATTGATGTCCTCCTTTGATGTCCATTTCATGCTCAGTTGAGCTTTTAGATATTTTTTAAGTTTTGTGCTGTTTTTCGTTGTGTTCACTGCTATGACACTGACCTGGGATAATGGGATGGGGAGGGAGCTCAGGGACCCACCCTAGCCTCTTCCCTAAGACTCCACAAGGTGCTCCTCATGCAGAAGGGCCTCGGGGGTGGGGGGCGTAGCTGGGAGACCAGCTCCACATGGTCCACGCACAGCTGAGGGCACCCCCACCCCCGCTTTAGGGCAGGTGAGAGTCACAGCCACCTGACGCCTACAGGGATGATGCTGGGTGGCTCTGGCACGCAGCAAGTCTGGGGCCCTGGGGGCAAAGTATGAGCTTCGCTCCTGCAGGAGCTGAGGGAAGTGGGGCTTGGGGAGGCTCCAAGCCTTGAACACTCACAGTCTGCACTGTGTAATGGGCGCCATCTTTCCTTCAACATGCTGGTGACACATAGATTGCGCTTTCTTAAAATTGTATCCACCGAAATTCTATGAAAATAAACTAATAAATGCTCATGCAAACTTTTACGTCAACAGCCATCATTCCGTAGAGCTTTACTTATATAGACTCCTACATAGAGTAAATTAAAGGTATAGCAAAATTATTCAGGGATACAAAACAAGCGTCTAAATGGGCAAATTAAAAATAAAATAAAGGTAGTGTCCCCATAGTTTCAGAAAATGGTTTTGGTAACATTAAGTATATAAATGTTAAGAAAAATATCTGATTGGTGTGCTAATAATTAGTCAAATGGAAGAGTCGGGCAAACCCACTGAAGTGAACTATGAGGCAACAATTTTCATTGCATAGCAAAAGTCTAAAATTCATCTTTCTTTCTTTTTCCTGTATAGTTCACAAAATTAGAACACTTATATGTAGAAAATATGTATGCATGTATATTTTTAAATTATTCAAAGTAACGATTTGTGCAACTGTCTGACTTACAATCCATGCATATTTAAAGGCCAAAGATGTTGGTACTGTGTTTTAATTAACCTGAGGGTCCCCAGGGTTAAACAGAAGTCCAGGGGAAGTGACAGAGACAAATGGACCCTTCACAGATCCTTGTCACCTGCATCCTCTCTGGGAGCCCGAGAATCAGCATTTCATCATGTGACACACTTCTCAGAAATGTTCATTCCTATGGCTAATAACTGTCTTGAGTATTAGGAAGGGGAAAAATCACATTTTAAGAAGTGGCCTTTTTCTCTGTTTTCTGCATCTGATAACAAAGTAGATAGACTCCAGGTCCTCAGAGCTGACTCATTGTTACTTGCACTTGGAGGCTGAGGATGAGCTAAAGGAGGTGCTGTGAGCAGGCACAGGGCAGTCCCCTCGGTTCCCGGAGCGTCCTTTCCCAGAGCCACGCTGGCTGCTGCCCAGGCGAGAACTGGCCCACTCAGCCACTCCAGGTCCTCAGATCAACGCTTGGAGCCTCAAATCCTGCCTGAGACTGTTTACGTCAACACAGCCCATCGGAAGGCACAACCCAACCCCCCTTGTTCTGATGCAAAACTCTGTCCCCACAGGCTCTCCAGGTTCTGGGGTGACTTCTTACGTGCTCGGGATTATTCATGTCTTGGAAGTTTTGCAGAAAATCAACTATAAAACCTCCAGAGCCTTGTTCCACTCTGGGTTACGGCTTCATTGTGACTTCAATCTCTTCTTTATTTATGGTTCTTATCCAGTTTTCTACTTTTTCTTCAGTCAATTATAATTTGTGTTTTCCAAGAAAAATGTACCATCTCCCCACCACATAAAAGTACGTGGGCGTGAAAGAGGTATGTCAGCATAAATAGCCTGGTGGGCAGCTCCAGGTGCCCGAGCCTGCAAAGAACTGTTAAAAACTCAAGGAGAAACAGAACCAACCTGGTCAGAACTCTGGAAAACGATCAAAGGCTGATAACACCTGACTGAATCCTGACTCACAGTGAGTCAACTGAAGGTGGTAGGAAATCCTGGTGGAGATCAAACCAGTCAATCCTAAAGGAAATCAACCCTGAATATTCACAGGAGAGACTGATACTGAAGCTGAAGCTCCAATACTTTGGCCACCTGATGTGAAGAACTGACTCATTGAAAAAGACCCCAAGGCTGGAAAAGACTGAGGACAGGAGGAGAAGGGGGTGGCAGAGGATGAGTGGTTAGATAGCATCACGGACTCAATGGATGTGAACTTGGGCAAACTCCGGGAGAGAGTGGGGGACAGGGAGGCCTGGCATGCTGCAGCCCATGGGTCAGGAAGATCTCCTGGAAGAGGAAATGACAACCCGCTCCAGTGTTCTTGCCTGGAGAATCCCATGGATAGAGGAGCCTGGCGGGCTACAGTATATGGAGTAGCGAAAGAGTTGGACATGACTGAGCAGCTAAGCAACAACTCTGATTACTGTATGCTTCCTCCTCAAGGATTGATTTTCTTCTTTCTGAAGTTCACCCTCTAATACATATTTCAGATAAGAAAGGTAGGTGATAGAGTTTTTGCTCTATGCATCCATAAATGTTGTCATTTTACTCTCATTTTATAAATAGGGCTTGAATGTCTTAGTTTAAAATTCTATATTCAAGGCTGTTTTCCCTTGGAATATGGAAGATACTACCTCATTGTCTTTCAGTACTTAGTGTTGCCATGGGGCTTAATGTCCACCTGTTTCTCCTTTCTTTATAAATAATCTGTTCCTTCCCTCTGGGAAATTTTAAGATTTTCACTTTACCACTGATTTCCTGTGTTTGTGTGAGAGGTTGGCTTGCTTGCGTTATAAATTCAACTCAGCACTTAATTGGCCTTTTCAGTTTGAAAATCCATCTCTTCCATTATTACACACGTTCTTTTATTGCTTCTTTAAATATTTATTCTTCACATTCTCTCCCACTGACACTGTTTTTAATTAGAGGTCGGTATTCTGGTTTTATTCTATGTCTCTCTTTTATGATTTCTCTCTATCCATTTGAATGGCACTGTGGGAAAGTTAACTTCTTTAGCTTACTCTGTCTCCTTTTTTCAATGTCTATTTTCCTTAGATACATTTTTATTGACACTCTCCTTTGGCTTTGAGCAAAGTCTTATTTTAAAGCCCGGTTTCACCGCTCTATAAACTTTGTTTCTTCAGGTGTGAGTTCTCTGGTTTGTTGAGTTCCTCTCACTCTCCAGGGGGCTTTGGAGTCAGGATGCAGAATTTCATTTATCTGCTGTGTGTGTTTATGCAGCCCTGCTGGCGACGGGGAGAGGCTGTTGTGAGTCACACTCAGCATTTTCTCATAAGACAATGGACGTTCTTGACGTGCCATCTGGCCAGTCTCCTGTGCGTGCCCTCTGAGGTCCTTCCAGCTTTAGCCCTGCAGGGTGCTGCCTGGGGCTTTGCTGAGTCCCGGGCAGAGGCAGAACTCTGGCTTGCAGCCTGGCCTGAGCCCTGAGGAGGGGCTGTGAGAGTGGGGACCGTCTGACCACTTCTGATGGAGCATCTCCAGGAAGGCTTCTGCAGATTCCCGCTGGGTCCCTTCCTCTTCCCATCTCTTTCCCCTCTGGGTGGGGGACACTCTGGGTCTTGCTGCGATGCTTAGTTTTGCTGTAATTGGCTTACGCGCTGTTTCATCTCTCATCTCATTTCTCAGGCTGATCCTGTTTATCTTACAACATATAGAGATTCCTCACAGCTTCTGGTTTCTCTTTTGTATTCAGTTCAGTTCAGTTGCTCAGTCGTGTCCAACTCTTTGCGACCCCATGGATTGCAGCACACCAGGCCTCCCTGTCCATCGCCAACTCCCAGAGTTTACTCAAACTCATGTCCATTAGTTGGTGATGCCATCTAACTTTCTCATCCTCTGTCATCCCCTTCCCCTCCTACCTTCAATCTTTTCCAGCATCAGGGTCTTTTCCAATGAGTCAGTTCTTCCCATCAGGTGGCCAAAGTATTGGAGTTTCAGCTTCAGCATGAGTCCTTCCAATGAATATTCAGGACTGATTTCCTTTAGGATGGACAGGTTAGATCTCCTTGCAGTCCAACGGACTCTGAAGAGTCTTCTCCAACACCACAGTTCAAAAGCATCAGTTCTTCGGCGCTCAGCTCTCTTTATAGTCCAACTCTCACATCTACACATGACCACTGGAAAGACCATAGCTTTGACTAAATGGACCTTTGTTGGCAAAGTAATGTCTCTGCTTTTTAATATGCTGTCTAGGTTGGTCATGACCAACCTAGGAGCAAGGAACAAGCATCTTTTAATTTCATGGCTTCAGTCACCATCTGCAGTGATTTTGGAGCCCCCCAAAATAAATCTGTCACTGTTTCCCCATCTATTTGCCAAGAAGTGATGGGACCAGGTGCTATGATCTTAGTTTTCTGAATGTTGAGTTTTAAGCCAAGTTTTTCACTCTCCTCTTTCACTTTCATCAAGAAGCTCTTTAGTTCTTCTTTAATTTCTGCCATAAGGGTGGTGTCCTTTGCATATCTGAGGTTATTGTTATTCCTCCTGGCAATCTTGACTCCAGCTTGTGCTTCATCCAGTCCCACATTTCTCATGATGTATGTACTCTGCATATAAGTTAAATAAGCAGGGTGACAATATACAGCCTTGACGTACTCCTTTCCCGATTTGGAACCAGCCTGTTGTTCCATGTCCAGTTCTAACTGTTGCCTCCTGACCTGCATACAGATTTCTTAAATCTTTTATATTTCTCTTTTGTATTACAGTGGGATTATAAATTTTAACATTATTTTCTGTGTTATCTAAGAATTTGCAGCAAGCACAGCCTGTGTGCATGCTCAGTCCTGTCTGACTCTTTGCGACCCCCATGGACTGTAATCCTCTGTCTATGGGATTTTCCCAGGCAAGAATACTGGAGTGGGTTGCCATTTCCTCCTCCATGGGATCTTCCTGATGCAGGGATTGAACCCACTTCTGCATCTCCTGCACTGGCAGGCAGATTGTTAACCACTGGGCCATCAGAAAAGTCCAAACAACTCTTTAGATACCAAGAGTTGTGCTGAAAAGCAAAAACTAGTGACATATCTGTTAAAGTTATCACCTGTAGGAGCATCATGTATCCTCAGTCACTCAGCTGTGTCCAACTCTTTGTGACCCCACAGACTGTAGCCTGCCAGGCTCCTCTGACTGTGGGATCCTCCAGGCAAGAATACTGGAGTAGTTGCCATTCCTTCTCTGGGGGATCTTCCCAACCCAGGGATTGAACTCATTTCTCTTGTATCTCCTGCATTGGCAGGAAGATTATTTACCACTGAGCCACCTGGGAAGCCCGACCTCATGGTTATAGTGAGGAATAAATGATATCTGAAAATATTCTTAGAATATTGTTTAATACAGAAATAACTAGGTTTTGAGTATTATCCCTCAAAAATTGATGTCCATCCAGAAACTCAGAATGTGACCTTGTTTGGAATCATACAATATTTGCCCTTTGTGATCAGCTTACTTTACTTAGCATAATGTCATAAAGCTTCATTCATGGTGTGGCCTGTGTCAAAATTTCCTCATTTTTAAGGCTGAATAATATTCATTTGTATGCACAGGCCACACTTTGTGTGTCCATTCATCTAATGGGCATTCAGTTCATTTCCACTTCTGGCTGTTGTGAATGATACTGCTATGAGTGTTTGTACAGAACTTTTGTGTGTACACTTCTTCATCTGTCTTGGATGTGTATCCAAGTGGAAGTGTTGGTCATATTGCAACTCCATGATTAAATTTCCAGAATGTGGCTGCACAATTTCACATTCCCACAAGCAATGTGTGAGGTTTCCAATTTTTCCACATCCTCATTAACTCTCTTGTGTGTCTTTTTTATTTTTGCCATCCGAGTGGGTGTAAATTGGTACCTTATTGTGGTTTTGATTGCATTTCCTTGATGACTAATGACTTAGCATCTTTTTATGTGCTGGCAGCCATCTCTTTTGGAGAAATACCTCTTTAGATCTTTTGCAAATTTAAAAAATGAGGTTTTAACTTGTTTATTGTTGAGTTGTAAGTCTTCTTTTTACACATTTTTCATATTTCAATGTTATTAGTTTTATTTTCTCCAAAGTCAGTTCTACTCATGTTTTGAAATTTTATCTTTCCTTGTAATTTTTTCCTTTGGATATATAATTTCTCATTTACATCATTCTCTTGTCTTATGTTCTTTAATTTCCATGGATGAAACTTGTATAATCTCAAAATTGTTCATGGAATGCACAGTTTTTACAATGGCTTTACTTACCACGTTATTTGGAAGCTGCTGATGTTCTCCATTCGCTTGGCTCCACTTGTGTTTTGCTGCTGTTGTTCATTCACTAAGTCATGTCCGACTCTTTGCAACCCCACAGCAGCTTTCTCTGTCCTTCACTAACTTCCGGAATTTGCTCAAATTCACGTCCATTGACTTAATACAGTCCAGGTCATGATCTCTTAATAGCTGCCCTCAAAATCTACCACTGATTGTAAAACCTCAGAATAAATTACAGTCACCCAAGACAATTACGATAGTGGTTCTATTCTGGAAAACACTCACCTCATCACCTCTGAAGAAGTGTTAGTTTTCTTTTTGATAGCTCTGCACTTATGAGAATTAAAGGGTTAACCCAGGACATAGCACCAGCTCAGAGAGTAGGAGTAAAATTTTTTAATTCTTCAGGCCAAGTCTTTAACCACTAAACCACACTATCATTCCCTCTAATTATTTTAGGTAATAGGTATAAAAATATGTTTTTGAGATGATGAGATAAAATTAGAAGGTAAGTTATTGGGTTGGCCTTCACATCCATCTCAGCCACTAAGACAGAAAATCCACAATGAAAAATGGCGCCAAAGAGTTTCTTAACAAAATAAAGTTAATGGAGCCTCTACATAAATTCGCACCACAAAACCAATGAGGTCCTGAGGAATTTCCCTGAGACACCCCAAAGTCAGATGTTCTGTAGTACTTACTGGAAAAAGATGCAATTAAGAAGATGGATTTTTGTTTTTTCATACAAATGAAATGTCCCAGAAATTCTCAACAACTTTGTCTTCAGGGAATATATCTATGCTATTTGATTTTGTCATTTTGAACTTTAAAACTCATAAATTAAGAAGATGTTTTTATTTCTCTGCAATGATCTTAGTCACCAGGATCAATCAAGATGACATTCTAAAAAGGTCTGGAAAAGTTTTTCTCAAATGGGAAGCACAGATCTTCTGCAATAGGATTGCTTCATTACAAATCTAGACACATTCTCAACAGCTTTTTCTTGCAGAAACATGTACCATTGTTTTCATTATTAAATGAACGTTACTTCTTCAGTGTTACTCCTAACACTGGACTTGTAAGTTCTAATCACATTGTTGTTTAGCTGCTACATCCTGTCCAACTCTTTTGTGACCCCCATAGACTGTAGTCCGCCAGGGATTTCCCAGGCAAGAATACTGGAGTGGGTTGCCATTTCCTTCTCCAGGGGATCTTTCCAACCCAGGGATCAAACCCACATCTACATTGGCAGGTGGATTCTTTACCACTGAGCCACCAGGGAAGCCATCTAATCACATATTTTAGTTAAATATAGTTGACCAAGTCAATCTATACTGAAGGCTTGGCTCCAATATTTGTAAAATAGGGCTATGAATTCATCTGTTTCATGATGATTATGTGAGAATAAAATATTAAGTTCTTATGTAAAAGTTTGAAAATTCTAAGTTATACTAATGTCTTAAATTTGAAGTAAAATCTCTTAAGTAAAAGAAGATGAGGGAGAGGAGTATTGCCATATGTTTTGTTGGTTCTCCCTGCAGTTTGCTAACTGACATACTCCTTTTCCCCACTAGAGGGTGGTCTGCTCACCTCCAAATTAGAAATAAAAACATAGAGGATTTGGAAAACTATGATCAAAAAGTACCTGTTTATACTTCACCTCATATGATTCCATTACTTGTAATCCTATCACTTTTCTTATATCTCCCTTTCAGTTTTCATTTCCTTGGGATTTCATTTTGCAATGATAGCTCTCTATTACATTCGTAGGTGCAGTGCAGACACAGTTGTGAATGTAGGTCTATGGGAAATGAATAATGCATAATTTTAACTTAAACATAATTCTTGGTTCCAAACTAACACAGTATCAAACAAAGATAAGTAATGTGGGGCTAGTGTGTTATCATTAACAAAGTATCATATTGCTTTTCATAAACATGATGATTCATAAATTTCTGAGTAGGTTGGAGATTGTTCTGAATTATTAAAGAGACTAAATTACAGAATTTTTGTGGCATTAGAATTGTAGTTGTATTACTTTAAAAATCAATCCAGTGAGTTCTAGTCGAGGTGATATAAGAGAGCTTGGACTTAGCAATTGATACTTATTTCAAAATACATTATTTTATAATATAGATTACCTTTATATTTCTCTTTATACTTCTTAACACGTAAACAGTACTGCTTTACATTCTTTACCTAGGCTCACTTGGAGTCAGTCTATACTGACTGTCTTTATTCCCTAAGTATAGGTAACACATTTGGGTTTTTTTATTTTTGAATGTCCTATAATTTGGAGTTGAAAAGTAGACTTTGAAGACGATATATTGTAGCAACTCTATGTTCTGTTGTGTTGTGAGCATTGTGTTAGTTATCACAGGTCTGACTCAAGTTTCAAACTTTTGTCTCACTCTTTCCACTCCCAGGGTGCAGCTGTTGATATCTCTGCTCTGTCTACATGGCTCTCCACTACTAGTTTTTAATAGCCTGATCCCCTGGGGACCCTCCCTAGGCTTGTGTTAATTTCATGGTCAGCAATGGATTTTGGTAAAAATTATACTCATATATTGGGGGTGAACCCTCTCGGTGGTTTCCTTGCTAATTTCCAGCTGTTCTGCGAGCCTTCTGTTCTGTTCTTTGATATATTAATATATCCTCTGGTGTATCGGATGTCTGCTCTCTGGGCTCTGTACGGTATTGGAATGCACTCAGTTGAAAAGCAGCTAACTTGCCATCACTGCCTGATTCTGCACTGGGCCCTCTCGTATCTTCCCTTTGCATTCCTGATTTTTCAACAAGTAGGAGGCTAGGCAGATTTTATACTCAGATTTTGAGTCTTATTCCTACACCTCATTGGCTGTTAGAATTTCCCTTATCAAATATCCGGCTGCTTTCTCAGTCCTAAGCTCTGATCTCTCACACCTTGACCAACTGAGGCTGAAATTCTTCATCACTGTTTCCTGTCTCAGTCGCTGGGAGGTTGGTGAGCATTCTCACATGAGAAAGCTACAAATGCACGATTCTTAACTATTTCCAATGGCGGTTTCTGAGCGTAAGCTCTCTTTCTGTTTCTGACTGCTTATGGAAACGTTCCACTTCCTTTAAATAGTTGGGATATTGTGTATATTATCCATCATTATTATTGCTATCTGCGTGGCCACTTCACTGCACTGCTGTTACTGGAAGTCTCTCTGCTTTCCTCCTGAGTCTGTTAGCAATCACTTTATATTTGCCTTTTCCTTCTCTCAGCCTCCGCTGCTTAAGAATTGATGGATGTTAGCGATTAATGAAAGGAGATAAGTGACTCAGACTCTCGGGTTCTTCCCTGTCCTTCTCTTCTCTGCTTTGATAAGCCTGAACTACCATGTTTGTTTGTTTGTTTTTTAATCTCTTATGTCCCCCACGCTGAGTATCTTCTCCGCTCTCCTTCCTTCTAGCGTCTCCTTCACCCTCAGGTTCTTAGTCTCTTTGACCCTGAAACTAATGGATTTGCAAATACTTCAGGGAGAAGCAGTAGACCAGGCAAGGCTTGCCCATCAGTCTCCCACCCACACAGGCACCGTCCCTTGAGTGTTTCTACTCTTTCTCAGTGCCAAGATTGTTCCCTGTAGAGTGGAATTGCTGAGCATATTATTGCAAACTATCTTACTCGATCCAGTATTTTTTTTCATTTCCCACTTGTGTGTTCTAAATCAACAAAGGATAGCGATTTTGTCTCTTCTGATCCTTATAGCATTTTAGATGTATATTTGTATGAGATTGACAAATGTATATACCCATGTAAGTACTGTTGTAGTTGTTCAGTTGATAAGTTGTATCCAGCTCTTTGCAACCCTCTGGACTGTAACCCACCAGACTCCTCTGTCCATGGGATTCCCCAGACAAGAATACTGGAGTGGGTTGCCATTTCCTCCTACAGGGGATCTTCCCGCCCCAGGGATCAAACCTACATCTCCTGCGTCACAGGCAGATTCTTTACCACGGAGCCACCTGGGAAGCCCCACGTAAGTACTACCACACTCAATATATAGAAAGCTTCCCTCCTCTCCCAAAGCTCCTGCGTGTCTGTTTGCAGTCAGTCTCATCCAGCCTTGTGCTAGGAAACTAATGATATGTTCTATGTCAATACAGAGGATCTTCACAGGCAATACGTACAGGTGAACTCATACAGCATGTCCTCAGCGGGGCCTATCTTCCTTCACATAGCATAGTGCTTTTAAGGTCATCCAAGTCGTGTTGTGTAGCATTAGTTTCTTCATTTTCTTTGAGAAATATTTTGTGATTTTCAGTGGCAGGGCTCACATATATTTTTGTTAAATTCATCCTTCAATGTTTCATGATTTTATTGCTACTTTAATGATACTTAGGGTGTCCCTGGTGGCTCAGATGGTAAAGAATCTGCCTGCAGTGCAGGAGAGCTGGGTTCGATCCCTGGGTTGGGAAGAACCCCTGGAGAAGGGAATGGCTATCCACTCCAGTATTCCGGCCTGGAAAATTCCATGGACTGTATAGTCCATGGGGTCGCAAAGAGTCAGACACAACTGAGTGCCTTTCAGTTCTTTACCAGCTGAGCCACAAGGGAAGCCCACGCTGTACACCTGAAACTAACACAATATTATAAAGCAACTATACACCAATAAAAGTGATTTTGTATTTTTAAAAAATTCTATGCAATTGTATGATACATAACCAATCTTTAGTTATATATCATCTTCTTTGTAGTTGCTTGAGATTTAATTTATTTGTCCAGAGCTGTTTGTAAGCACACATATAAAAGGTTGTGTTTTGTTGGGTTTTTTTCGGTTCTTTAAAAAAATTAAATGTCCACACTTTCCCTGAGCCATAATAGTTCTAAGTAACTAGTTAAAATTCACAACAATTGCAAGCAACCTAATTTTTAATGTGTAGAAAAGAGTGTATGGAGATGTGTCACATGCTGAATTGGTTCACTTACGTTAGATGTTTGCTCCAAAGGATCATGTTTTTTTCTGTTTTGTCTGCTTTGTGTGGCTTCAACAGCAACAGCCTTTAACATTAAGGAATTCACTATTAAACTTGCAGACTTGAAAGATGGTCCGCGAAGAAATTATGGCTATAGTTGATAATGAAACTGGTGAATTTCACCTTGATTTTTGTATGATTGCAACCAAGATACCAGTTTTTATAATCCAGGTAAATGTTATACATATTTTAAGAGGTGTTTTTGCTTGCTTCTCAGAAAGTTGTCACAATGGTCCGCGAAGAAATTATGGCTATAGTTGATAATGAAACTGGTGAATTTCACCTTGATTTTTGTATGATTGCAACCAAGATACCAGTTTTTATAATCCAGGTAAATGTTATACATATTTTAAGAGGTGTTTTTGCTTGCTTCTCAGAAAGTTGTCACCTTTAACATCGATCAAAACAGTAAGTTCCAGTCATCGATGTATATGTGCTACTAAAGGTAGACTTGTTCTTTTTTTTATTTCTGCCAGATGAGGCGAGGACAGATTTCGAGCCCTGGTAAGTGGTCAGCATTATGCTTAACCACTAGGAGAAGCTGGTAGGGCTGTCCTCCGTAATTTGTTCAAACATCTGGCTACCACTGTTAAATAGGTTAGAGAAGAACACATGGTTCTCATTTAAGACATTGCAAATATCACCATGATGGAGATGGTGAAATTTTAAGAAAGACCAATACTGTTTTGATTATAATCTCAGACAGAAAAAAAAAGAACCCTGCATGCTAAACTGAGAATTCCAGTGCCTTATTTATAGAAATTTCTATTCTGTATTGTGTTTTTTAGTTTTTTTTTTTT